>JABMBR010000107.1:0-33271 GCA_018881525.1 Meteorus sp. PSUC_FEM 10030008
ATATATATATATGCGCGTGTGTGTGTGTGTGTGTGTGTGTGTGACAGAGAGACTTGTGCGCTTTTCATCCCCTGTCGTAAGTGAACCCCACCTCGTCTGCTAAAAGCATATCTGTGTCGCGCCGGTCACGGGAGGAGGTTTCGCCCGCCCAAGTACGGGGAGACAAGAGACGAGAGACGACGAGTGAGTCGTGGCAACAATAGAGCGGCCTCTTTCTTCCGCGCCCTCATTTTCAGTACACAAACCGAATACCGCCTACCATTCTATTCACCGTCCACACTTTTCACTCTTCAGCGTCGTTCAACATCTTCCAATGATATATCTTTTCAAAACTAAATATTTCATAAATGTTCAAGATTTTATTCACGTAACATTCCATAAACACTTTCATTATCCATTTTCAAACTGGATGAGAATCAACGAAAATGTCAAATGTCGAAAAAAACGTACAAAACCACTGTAATGAAATCATTGAATCGCATATAATTATACGATAGAGATGAATAGCTTATGGAGATAACTAAATTTCAGAAGACAAACAAATGCACACGATGATATCGAGTGATGAATGAGATGTATAACAAACTGGGGACATGAGATATAACTGTTGAATGAGAAGACGATCGGTTTTGTGAGGATTAATGGGTGATAATTACAACATACACACGCACATACATACACATGTATATATGTGTATTATATCATTTTATGCGTTTCGGAATCCTTGCGAAATCATCAATAGAGCAATGAGATACGATCGTGAAACAAAGGACAGAATAGAAAATGAATACGCCAAGTAGGCCGTAGGTTTATGGCACGCTATACGCTTGTGACGGTATGAATAAAGTGTGGGCAATGTTATTTTTTTCGTTCGACAGCTAATTGATAAAGTCAGATGTATGATAGATGTATTGGGGACAGATGATGTCGGAACGCGTGGAAAGATGGTTCATAATACGAGGTGGAAAAGAAGGGGGCACGATGCAGAACAAATATATTCGATGCATGGGGGGGCGCGCAATGTGGATATAGTCAAGGCCCAGCGATCATCTGATTGATTATCTTGCCTAGTGGTTGTGCATTCGTATGTTTATCATTGTATAGAGGGTGTATTTAAGTATATCACTGCAGCATGGTCGCTATATGTATGCTCATTGAGAAATAATGGCATGACATGATAATATTTCATGCAGACAGCGAGAAACGTGTCGTTCAAGTATTAGATGCATCATAAACTCTATCATTCAAGTGCGACAATCTTGACATTTCAATTTTTTAACCAATTCACCCTGCATAATTATTCATCATATCTAATCTATATATACATACGAGTATTCTGCATTATCATAATTGATATTTCCTCTTATTACTGTTTATATGAATACATTTTGTCCCCTTTTCCCAATAAGACGATTCCCAGCCATATTACCACTATACTAAGGATAAATAACAAAGAATTCCCGTGAGATACATAAACGGCAGCCACGGGAGAAGCAGGACAGGCATGTACGTACTTTTGCCTCGATGGCGTCGTAATTAACCGCAATCATCCGAGGGCAAACACGCACACACAGGCGGTGTCATGGTAGCGCCTGTACACAGTCTTCATATTCCCTGGGGGGTGGGGCACAAGCGGCTGTGCACGCGTCACTATTCGCTTACATCCATATATATATATATATTCTCATCGTTTTTCACGATCTCGATCAATATTTATGATTCGATGAAAAGAGCGGTGAGACATGGACATCATCACAAAAACGGAGTGAAGACGAATCCGTAGTTTAAACTGAATGATTCAGTTATTCTATAAGAGGAAGCTGCTGATGAGACAGTTAGGGCATATATGCTTGCACATATAAATATAAATGATGCATCAGTGGTAAAGCTGCAAACTTTGCTCAAAGTCTCTCGACAAATCTATATATGTATGCATATGTATATGTATAAATGTATATATGCATATGAACGCATGTCGCTCTGTCAATATTTACTCCCGAACATTATCATGTCAAACTAAGCTTTTTCACTCTATACAGTTCATATACACTAGCGTACCTCAATCATCCGAAGATCAATAACAACACCTAGGCAAATAAATTAATTGGAAAAATATTCTCTATCTGATCCAATCATGAATCTAAATTATTCTCGAATCAACTCAATTATATGCACACGAAATTCCATAAAAATTGTTCCCCCCACATGGGAGAAGTTCTGTCACATGAACGCGGACACGATATATATATATATATAGAATAAGCATACTGCTTTCATTTTGTTTGTTGTACATGTAATTATTACAAATTATTTTCATGGATACGACAATGCAACAGAGTATAAGTATATTTCAATATTACTCCTGCCTCAATTGACCCGCCGACTTTGTTCATTATTATAGAATTTCGAATATTCTCACAACTGTTTCCGGTTTCGCCAGAAAATGTTGGACGACTCACGTCAACATGGCGTTACACAACAGCATACATCTATGACAACTACATTTATTTCATCGTGCATATACATATATATGGGGATTCCTGATTTAGCGCACGTCATCAGTGAAATCGCTCGACTTTAAACCAACAACCGGATATGTATTTCAAGAAACGCTATAATGGCGATGAGCCATTGTAAAACGGCAAAGGTATATTAGGGGACGTAGAGATTGTGAGTGAGGGGACCATCAGAGGGTGGCGATGGTGAAGGCGAAGGGAGAGTTAACATATATGTAGGAAGTAGAGAATCGTTTATAGGTTTCGCACTCGGAACGAGTGTAACCCAGGAGGGGTGCTACATCTTGTGGTTGTTGCATTCTCACACTACAATGTTTCTGCAGAGTCTTCATACTCATTCTTATATATATAACCAATATTAATAATTGCAATAACATAGCTCAGTACAAAATTGTGAGTTGCAAACTCATCTAAAATCAAAAAGCCCTGGAACAATTGATAAAACGAACGATGCAACTAGCCATCCAACTGTAAAATAGTTGTATAACACGATTGCATAGGTGTAAATTCACAGTAACATTGCTTTTTCGATAATACAATATAGTGAGTCATAGAAGACTATAGTTATTCAGAATTTGAACTTTCCATTTGACTTCATTTTGACTGACAAGATTTCCATGTTAATTCAATAATTGTACATGGATAAATAAATGTTTGCACCTGACAATTTTATGGAATTTTTTCATATTTTTTCTTCTAACTTACTTCAATGATTCTCTGCTGTACGAGTATCCACAATGATACATGATTTTGACTGTAATGAAACACATAACTGAATTAAAACCACGAACAGTGTTCAACCGCCGCATAAAAACTGTCGTCTTTCCCAATAGATTCTCCATGCATTGTCTATAGAGGTTTTTTGATTTGTTTTCTTCCTCTCGTCGTTCAGACTCCCTTTTTTATTTTCTTCCAAATGTCCATGTTGGAAACCTCCCATGTAATTCGCAAGCACAATGTTGCACGGCAAACTTGCGAAGGGGCCGTCCATTCATGCGTTGCCTCTCCTTTGGTTCACGATATCATACTCTATAGCGACAACATCGGCGACGAGAGTGAACGAGAAACACTACGACAATACGACAGCAATCATGCGGGCCGCGCCCCTGTCAGCGGGGCAGTGGATTGGGATTGAGCTGTTAGCAGTTGAGTAGAATGTAATGCTCGTTGCTTTCTTTCTTCCTCTTGACTTTGCCATTTTTCTCCATCTCTTCTCTCCCATCTCCCAATTCCATAATACTTTGCTGTTATTATTTTTTCTTCCTTTTCATTCACACTCATCGAATGAGTGAACGTTCACATATGCGTAATTAAAATTATTTATATAGCAATCAATGTAACTACTCATACATCCCACAATATTTCACGTACACGTAGGACAATGAATATTCATTTTAATATTCGTTATGTGAAAATGAAATTCTCAACATCGTTATGATGGATATATAGTACGGACTCATATTCAATAAACACCATTGATTCTGTTGTATTCCTATTTATACATACACAAATTCCGGATAAACAACAAGATATATGTTCAGACAAAGAGAATATCTATTCTGAATCAATATTAGGATTATTCACCTACAATACATAGTCTAATCATCACAAAAATAGGACACATTTTTATTTTATGTTTTTTAACTCCAATGAACCCATTTTCGTTCGACTATACCATACACACCACTACATATTTTTCGTATATAAACATTTAGATATACCCAACAGAGGCGGGTGTTTGTATGGTAGATAGATGATGATTCGGTTACGCTGGGGATGAACTGCAAACAACGATCAGGTTGCAACGTCGGTCTCTTTACCCCCGCAAGATGGGGCCAAATGGCCAGTGGGTACACAAACATATACACATGGGGTGAAGAGAAATATACATATTGCAATATGAAAAATGAAAGTGAGAGAGAATGAGCGGTGAAACGACGAGAATACGCTCAAATATATATCATATAAATATATATAGCATGAATGAAGAAAGTATGGGGCGTCCCTGAATTGGAAAAATGGATCCGATTTCCAGTAAATATATTGATATAACATGAAGAGGCTGAACTACCATGCCAGTCATTGAGAGTTATGGACTAGTGTTCACATGTATGCCGGAGTTGAAAGGTTCGAAGACTTGAAAAACTATAAAAAATTCGGAAAATGATGATTCACATAAACATAAACATAGATGACTCATTTGGATGATATATACGATACGGGAGGGCTGAATTTTTCCGATGGGGGATTTTAGCCGATCGCACTTCTCCGAGGCTTTATCTACGAGCGCACTTAATGCAGCTGCTAGTTTTCAACATGACTCTTTCAACTCTCATCTTGCGTTCTCTTCTTCGCTCTTTCTCGCTCGTCCGCCTCTTGAAACGCCACTTAGAGCGACTGCATAATATATATCACACAGACACCTAACGTATCTATACTTCTTAGTCTCACCCGTCTTCCACATCTCATTCTCTTTATATATATTCTCGCCTTCGTCTTTTACCTCCTCCATCACTCCCTCATGTTCTCTATACATGAATATGTGAATAAATGTTACATCGTCGCAACTATTTGCAATATTTGTTTCGTTACCACTCAATCTCATGTGATGATGCATATACACGTATACATACATTGATCGACAGTTCGGCATTTGAAATGTGAACATGTATATATCCCAATATCTCCAGTCTTTCATCCGTTACATAAATTACAGTGAATACCTTCACACTGTTACTAGCTCCCTGTCACTATTCTGAATTGACGTAATTTTTCAGTCATTTCTGATTCTTGAACACCCAAACGAAATTTTATTTTGCGACTGTTTCCTCACGTACTTACACCAATACTTATATATTATTTCACCAATATACAAAACCCCAGACTCCCAACTTCAGGTACAGTAGGATTGTAAAATATTATTATTCGTCAACCATATCGATATCCCCGGATGCTCGCAAATAATGAAAGGGTCTACTGTATCAATACCGGACAACAGCACGTAATTCTCAAGTGTTTTTATATTTTTTTTTAATTCAGTTGTCGGAGCAATAATAAGATTTAAAACCAAAACAATGATCTAATATCATATCATATTTTTATTAATACAGCTTTCTTGTTGCCATTTTTTATTCATTTATCAACATGCGGAGGGTGTGGATATGTAGTTTGATGCATATACAATCAATATTATTCGCCAATCATGAATTCATTATATAATTTTTCATTCACTCTCTTGTATATTGAGATCATTTGAATATGGATGACGACAATACATTGTAATAAACGTGTGAAGATGTAAAAATTTTCAAAAGTATATCATCTGTTTAATACCACAAGATGGATGAAAAAGTATTTATATTGATAAATTGCGCAGCAATAAACTTCACGTGAAATTATTTAGACAAATAACTCTCGCGTGTAATTCAATTTACATTCTGTTAACTGTTATTATAAAGTGAACATTAGTTGATAATCTTGATGAATATTCTGTAAAACAAATAGTGCTTGACTTCAACTGCAACAGAACTTGAATATATATCTGTTTATTGTAAGCTAATCATCATACAAAAATATGATTTTTATATGCGTGACTATGATTTAATTACAATGCAGAACTTATTTTTTAAAAAATTTGTGATAATTTTTTAATCCAAGGAATTACACAAATACCGAAGACCATCAGATTCAACTTATTCAAAACAGCACCAATATCACATTGTTGGAGTGAAAAATGAGCGCGGTGATAAACTGATATTTTGATCATTCATGCAACATACTCAGTGTAATGTTTTGAAATTCTGTTATTTCTTTTCCATAAGCAGATGAATCAACGGATGGCGTTTACCTATATCAGAATCTTTGTATTCTTCAAGGAGCTGCAATATATTTATGGAAATCACAAATGCGAAATGAATTGATCATAATCAGGTAGAAATATGAAAAAGTTGACTTACCTGGTAGGACAATTCACAAGAGAGAATTGCAATGGCTTGAGAATTTCTGTGGGTAACGGCGAGTAATGTTGGGAGTGTGAATGTGGCGAATCGGGGATCGCTATAAAATGGGAATGGCAACGTGCAGAGATATTGGAGGACGCTTGGTCCTGCACCAGCTGTTTGTAAAATCATCTAAAAAAAATAAGTGGAAGCAGTTAATGTCACTCTGATGTGTACATCTTCATATGAAAATAGCGATTAAATAATTAGGCACTACGAATAAACGTTTCGAATTACTATTACAGTATTTTCATAAGGAATATCGTGAGACTTTTTCTTGACCAGGTGCGGCGGATATGTATTTCATCTATCGTCAATAACCACTTACTTCGGTTTCAACCTGATCCCTATCGCATGTAACTAAGACAAGTGTATAGAACAGTAGAGGAAGTGTACGCAAATTATTATTGTACACCTGGGACCGAATGAGTTCACGCACCCGCATTATATTCATTTCCATTCAATATACTCAACGAACTTTGTCATTTTACATACGAGTCTTGAATATAATATACATTCCTTGTATGTGGTAGGTGATGCGCTACAGGAACAAATGAACAATTTTATTTGCCTACCCATTCTACAAAACATTTATGATTGGTTGTCATCACGATGATATTCATGTGAAGAAGCTAATGAGAACAATTCGGTGAAAGTGAGCGAGCGCGTTCATTTTTCTAAATAAACAGAAGCATGAAAAAAAAAAAAAACAAAAAAAAAATCTCACCCATGCCTTCGAATCATCTCGCACAAACCTCGTCACTAAAATATTTTCTGTCTGCTCGTCTGCCTGCATGCCAGCTTTCCTGCCTAATCCCCCCTCTCCCTCCTCTCCCTCCACCCCAAACTACATTCACCCATTATGTTGGCCGTCTTCGTTTTCCTCGCCACACATTTTTATTTATCTCTCGGCGCATCCAAGGGAAACGAATAGGCGCCACAAAATGTAAGAACCCTTCGAGATCTCGTGGGTAATGCGCCACCGGGCAAGCCTGCCTCACCGTTTGCGTATCTTATACATGTATAGTAGACTCGTATACGTTGAACGTCAGAGACATCAGCAGAGGGACCAAGAAAGCACAGTAAAGAGAAACTGTTAGACACAACACACTCAACAGACCTCCCATCAATATGCGCGTATGAATGCCATCAAGATATATATCCTCTATCCAATGCTTTTCTCATTCCTACCATGCCACTCACATGTATGTTGAACGTTTGCGATCCGGCACGCGTCGAAATATATATACCGAGTTGTGTTGAGTGCATCGTTCCATCTCTCTGCATCCGTCTTTCATCTTTTAAGTGAGTCTACTGTTTGTTTGTCTCCCCCTCATATTTTCTGAAAAGTTTTTTTTTTCTCCTCTCTCTGATAATATGTATCGTCTATCATTAATCAATATATTACGTATTATTTTACACATCTTTGCGCCATAACTGTTCATTTCGCTACAATTACATAAAGAGATGAATTTTTGTGCAAAAAATAATAATAAATTGAAATTGCAATTGACATGTAGCCAGAGTTATAGTACATTTATATTAATGGAATATGTCTGCCGCTCTGTCTTTATTTATTTCAGTATCGAGCTTCAACATTGTCGTATACCTTTTATTCACTAAAAATCAGCTAATGATATTTTGATATCATGAAAAAAAACATAGGTCATATGAATTCAAATACAATTTTATCCGCATCCTAATTGTGCATTGAGTACGTTCTTTGTCGTTATGGTCACTTATAAACAATTGTGTACCTGATTTTTGGTGTTATTGACGGCAAAATAACCAAGTACGTTAAACAGCTCGGAGAGAATTTCTATTGTATTCGGTATGGCATCAATGACATTAACCGTATCTGCAAATGGTTCACGATGAAATCTGGCGATCAGATGGCTGGAAATGAGTCGCCATTGGAGACTCGTGCCTTCAGCGCCCAGTACATTCTATAATACAAAATTTATCAGCTGAAATTGTACGTTAAAAGAATAAATGTGTATATATCCCGATGAATTGTCGATTCATTCAATTGATATGGACGCAGATTTAGAATGACTGCAAAGGGAATGGATAATGAGCGGTCGACCTTCAGTTGAATTGGGTTGCTGTGGTGAGCGCGGCGTTCTCCTCAATGAGGGATAATCGAACGGTGTCCCATGGGACATTACCGGGGTTAAAGTCTATGGTATACATCCGATGTGCTGAGAGACTTCGCGATTTAGGATCGAACTTTTAATATTCAAAGATGAACATTTGACTTTTTTCCACTGTGCTTGTATTCAATTACTATCAATGACGTTTTTTGTAAATGTGTCGAACGCGCGTGTTTGTTTTGAGTTCAAAACTTCAATAAAAAAATACGACTGAGAGTGTGATCGATTGGTCTACCATCAGACAATGACTAATCTAAACTGCCTTACGACCAATTGTCCCGAACCTTCTCAAATGTGGACGCACCAAACATGTGCCTCGCGATGGGCTTCCATATCTATATTACACGCATGGGAGCTGAGTCCTATAGTTATATATACTACTTATGATAGAAGTGTACACATGATGTGTATAGAAAAGACGCTACTTGTTATGTGAGGAATTCAGAATCGATTATTATTTCTTGAATCTGATCATGTATATCGATCATAGTCATTGGATGGAAACAAATTTTGTAATATATAAATATCAAATTTGGATACCTGGAGTGTTCGGAGATCTAATTCTCCTATGATTCTCAATAATTTAAGCGCACGGTATGCCACAAACTTGACGAATTGAGAACAATTATTTTGGCCAAGTGTAGATGAAGAGCATTTGTGATGTGCTAACGGAAATGTAGCGTAAAGACAATCCACGGCACCAGCTGCTTCACTCGATTCGAGACACCCAATAAAATGAGACTCAACAGTTGTTTGATCCAATTCATTACGATTTGTTGAATTGGAATTATTGTGAATATTTATTTTTTTCATGTGATATCCGAGACGATATAAAAGATCGTATGACGAAAGCAACAGTGGTGATTCGTGTTCATGTTCCAGAAAAAAGTCAGTTTCGATGAGGGCCCGATTATAACGTACCACACGCTCGAAGACTCCACCAGTCATCAAAAATCTGTAAGTGAAAATAGTATAACTGATATAATCAATGTGAATTCATCATCGCTATCATCGCAGTCTATCCTAATTACTGTTATATGAATTTTTTGGGTACATGACGCATTAACATTTGTTATGGTGGCTGTAAAGTGTCTGCGTGTTAACTGATTGAATGTGAGTGAGAATAAGTTTAGACAGGCAAGTGAGGGGGTGGGATAGAAAAAGACTATTGCTTACAACTGAGCATGTGTGACAGCGTAACGCGAGAGGATTATAACATCAGTGGGTAATTCTGTGTAGAGAGCTTTCAACCCCTGCAGATATTCTCTTCTTCCTCATGCCCCCCCCCCTCTCTCTCTCTCTCTCTCTCCCTCCCTCTCTCTAACTGTGCACCCTTCGATGTTCATTCTACTGAAGTGTATGTATTTTTTTTCTATGCCCGAGCACTACTTCTCCTCTCTATATCGACATTCAGAACTCTCTAAACAAAACTTCTCCATCCTCGTCACTCGCTTGACGTAGCCCGCCCAACAAATCTTTTCTACCTTTCTCCCGAACAAGCTGGCATCGGGGTGAAGGTTCTTGGGGTTGAGCGACCCCAATAGAAAACTCCAGGATGACGAGCGTCCTGTCAGTGTGTATTATCTCCGACCCCCTCTATCTACTATTGGTCTTGATACTATCTCTTTTGCACGCACTCTTGTTTTCTTATGTTCGTGTATGACATCAACGCCTGTACATATATAGATTTGCCGTCATTCTTATGCAAGCAATGTAAATATACATATATATACGCGCTTGCGCCAGTGTGTGTGTGTAATGAAAACTATGTGACGTACACTCTGTCGAATGCAACGCAAGTGCTACGACGCGACCAACTGTCGCGTCTAATCATCGACTAGAGATGAGGAGAGGAAGGAGCGATCCCACGATTATTTCGTGTTTTTTTACACAATGCATATATTCACCAACACATGTTCCTTTCTTTTCCCTTACTTGATGATCATTATATCATCACAAACTGATGACGATTACTGTATTTGAATCAATGAAAAATATATAGAACACGAATAGAAATACAGGATAATGATGTTAATGAACGGAAAGAAAAGAGATGAATAAACGACTTTTGCTCATCTGCGATGTGAATCAATTATGAATAGGTTCGTGAATTAATCTAAACTTATATAATTCGTATGAATTTTCATGATATGAAGGAGAATATGTGAAAAGAAAAAACAGAGTTCGGTTAGATATAAATTTATGCAGCCTTCTTCATCAATTATACATAGATAACAATCACATAGATAAAACGCGATATATATTAACAAAAGTCTCCAGATAACACGATGGCAGTGATTGTGAAAGATTTGAAAAAAAAAAAAAAACAATAATAACATGGTGACGGAATGAGTTGGATTGGGCATGGATCTCGAGATATGCACCCCTTGTACAATAAAGATGTTCATATATACTTTGGTTATTGCGTAAAGAGAAGAGAGGACGAGTGCATGCGAGACAGGGACCGACGGCTATAAAATAATCATATGGTTAGCTAATGGTAGCCTAGGGGTGGTGATTGCCAGTCCAGGCGTGTCCGGATATACATATTCCACCCTTCTTGAATCAATGACGACTACCGATGAGAGTAATAAATAAATTCAATGTATTTGTTTGCGGGCATGAAAGGGAATTGAAGGGGCAACACCACAATCATCCAATGATAGATGACAATCTCAGAACTGATATTCATATGAGAAATATAGAACACAATTTCATATTCATTTCCATTCACATAAATATCCATGAACTAATTAATTAACTATGGAAAAAAGAAAAATGAAAAGCAATAGAATGGTCAGCCATGGTATTCGTCATTATCACAATTACACATTCAAAAGGCAAATTTCTCCTTCAAAATGCCCGAATATTATCATACTTGTCTTTGAGCAAAAGCTATGAAAAAGCTAATCAGATATTTAACACAATGCGGTTGTGCATTATGAATCTGAAATATGTTCCCTCACTGTCATTTTTGGACTTTGCTTCCAATATGAACAATTTACAATTAATAATCGAGCATTTTACAATCACTTCCATAATGCATTCACATACTTGTTGGATTTCAATCAGGCGTTCTTGTTAGCAACTTCATTTGGTATGAAATTAATTTTAAAAAACAATTACACATTTCTGTTCAATAAGTCTGATGTTTCGTGTTGAAAGAAAAATGAATTGGAGTTGAGACTTCCGAATGTGGACATTACAAAAAGTCGAACGTTATTTCGAGCACACAAGACACTAAAAACTAAGATTGAATTCAACCCAATTAATCATTATTGGATAAGTTGTGGAATGAGTGATTCAATTCGGGAGTGATGCTTTGCCTTTCATAAGATTTACAATATTTCGATGCATCTGTTGAGGACAATGTAACTCCATACATCCACCAACACGATATCCATAATAATATATAATATTCGAATTAAAAGAGACAAAACCTCGTAAAGTGATTGAAAAACTCAATGACAGTATATGGATGCGAGTTGTTCTAAAGTTGAATAAAGAATAATGTCAAAAACCGGAGGAAGTACGTTGCATTCGTAATTTCTCTTCACTTTCAATTTCTTTTCAGTATCTGTTTATAGCACCCCACCCCCCTAACTTTTTGTATCCACAAACTTTCTTACGATCTTCTATTGTCTCATTGTTCGTCAGTCACTCATGAGATCAAAAGCAATAAAAAAGTGACGAAAAATGTCGGAGAGCGGTGAAGAATCAGCAATGGTAAGAGTAATACAGCAAAACCTAAAACGGGCTCAGGATATTGCTACTCGGCGCTCATTGACGCGTAATGCATTCGCACACAGATTTTCGGGGGAGGCGCCCATCCGATGGGGTTGCATCCAAGTGTATATTCGATTTCACAAGTAGAGTATCAGCGTGTTCTCGCTGCGAGTCACTACTAACGTAACTCCGCAAAATAAACTAACTGGTCATCTAATTCAATGAGCCTTGTAAAAGTCAAATGATTACATCAGTTATTTCAAGTATTCACTTGTGTTTATCGTTGTTTTCAGAAATTGTTGGGATGATTTTCATTGTTCTGATAGTATTTGAAATTAATTAGATACTTGAATTCATTGAGAGTGGAAACGATTCATATTATAATGATGGTGTGTGAATAAACTGATTGCACACGTCAAATGCACGTATTTTTAATCCAAAGAAATGTGTCTGTTGCAAAAATGCGTGACAAAGCCAACCGTAGTGATAGTAAAAGATGATGCGACTGGGAATTTCGACAGACGGATACATATATATATTCCAACTCACGCATTTTCACCCCTCACTGTATCCCCAACGCCTGATCAAATACTTGGCAGTACTCTTACTCTCGCTATTGCCTCAACCAAGTATTTCCACTGTTCTCATACATGAATATATATATATTCATGTATACGCATGTGGGTGTGTGTATTGTACATAAGACAAATAAATTTAATCAGCTAATGTAACCTCTAAGTGAACAAAATTTCTATAGAAAGTCTTCGCGTCAAGCATCGTCATAAGTGTGAGTTCCAATAGTTAATATGCCATATTGATGCATATATAGTTGTTCATCTGAATCACACTGTTCATAAATCAAGTAAATGTTACGTGAAACAAACATGAACGCCAGCTGATAATCAACGAGCATCTGCTCAACAATTGTCAGTGTTGCAAAGATAATATGATGTGGGGAGTTATACATACCGCACCCACATCTCAACACCAACATCATCTGAATTTTCAGTGTGAGAGAACAGTCCACGCAAAAAATTATAATTTTTGTAGGCGAATGTCGATGTTCCGATGTCGTAGAGAGAAGGTAAAATTGAAGGGCATGAGTAACAAGAATATCGGGTGAATGCCTAAACAAAATATCATGTACGTATATATCCATGACGTTGTATATATATTATAGAAACAAAATGCACCAGTATACGCTTAGAATGGGCGGGAGGGTGCTCTTGCGTTTGTGTTTGCACGTGTGAGGACGTGAGTGAGGGTGAATTTGAAATGGAGGCAGTCCATTAGCAGATTACGGATCCAATCCGCTTCGTGCGTCTCTTATTCTCCAATACGATGTTCCTTTTTTCACTTTTTTTTTCTCGTTTTGTAGACTCAATTTCATCCTCGACACCATTTTTTATTCACTTTTCGTTAATATGCAAATTTCAACACGATACGGAATTGATAACTCACTTCCATGGGTATATGAACGAATTTTGTTACGTGGAGGATAATACATCTCTATTATATTGATTTTACATTGCATATACTTCCGATGAGTCAGTGAATGTAATTCTCTGAACAAACAAAAGGCTATCTTCATTAGTGAATTAAATTCCATCGCGGTGCGCACGACTTATTGGAATGAAACAATCACGTTCTGTTGCCAAACTTTGAATCAATCACGTTCAAAAATATTTAATAATACAATAGCCTACCCCGATTCATTTATACAACGTTGTTGTACGCGTGTCGAAAAATTGCGTTACACTGTACAGAATAATGGGAAATTGACGCGGATGATAAAACAAAAGCCTACTTGATCCAATATTAATTGAAAGTTTTATGCAGGTGTTCGCACAAAATTGTCAAACTTGCGACTATGATAAACATTTTCATATTGACACAGGATTTACGGACAATCATGCAGACACACTGATTGCCAACGGTCGTATCAATGAAATGATTGTTGCATTACATTATAGTATTGTTTAACTTTTCGAACGGCGTATGAAAGTTTATCTTACTATGAATCCGACTCTATTTATCTGGAATTGATTCATGTCAACTTGTCCGGTTACAGTTGAAACAAACTGAATTGCGTCGAGATACGTGAAAAGTCAAATATATTTTCAAATTAGTGGACATTTATATTTACCCTATAATATCATGGAGACGACTGAGTATTGCAGGCTCGTTGAATGGAACGTCGATAATAATATTACACAGCAGTTGAATAGCTGATGCGGCAACACAACAATTGCTTGTAGTCGAGGTTGTGTCTAAGAATTGCGCATGATCATCTAAACTCACCACGGCCTGTAATGTCATAGATAAATGGTGTGTGAATCAATTCATGGTATGGTAGTTATTCTTTATAACATAATCGACAGAATTCATCCGTAAAAATGCATGAAATGAAGATATGTCCTCCTAAATAAAATCAAATTTTCGTAAGGCTTTTCATAAGATATATAGAAAACTGTAACACATTTGCATTCAATTCCATCGAATTTTTTAAGTTACTTCGCAAGTCCTTCGTCATACTAACTCACATGATAATATTCCTCGTATACTCTCATTTATTAGTATAGTATTACAAAAGCCATGTGTATAGATGTATAGCTCACTCACTTCAGATGGGAAACCAAAAAGTGGTCCAGATAGAAGATTGGGAAAATTACAAAATACTTTCTATGACATATATGTAAGTGGGGTTGAGCTAACGGCGAGAGAGAAAGAACGATTATATATTCTGCAAATGTGAATACCTCATATGTGTAATTGCCACGAGTTTGGATTTCATGCTACGACAATGTATCATTTTTAAGGCGTCAATAGTTCAAGGCGATAATGACTTTTTCTGCGGGTATCGTCAATATCTTCAGCAGCCACCACACTTTTCTCATAATACTACTTCGGTCTTTGACATTGTAACATAAAGCGAAACCGAATACATAACCCCCTCTTATTATGACAGAGTCAATGAACTCCCCGTCTTTGTTAAAACAAGAACCGTATTTTTCTTCCTTTTCCAACTGCACTAATGGATCTGCTTGAATAATGAGAGTCTATGGCGTTCGGATCTCATATAATGGAAGCAATTGATGCCTACATTTATTCTCGCAAAATCTCAATAGAGAAATATACATCTACATTCGGTTCTATTTACATTGCTGGTGTGCGTATCGAATTGATTCCTGTTAAATTATAACATCGTGTGAAATTTTGTCTATATGTTCATCATATCATCATCAACAACCCGTCATCACTAGTTCAACGCTATCCAATGCTTTTGTTTAGCATTTAGAAATCATCTATAATAGTAGAAAACGATGAATGAATTACCTATGTATTTTTCCTTGATACATATGATGTTCATTTACGGAGTTATTGCAAAATTTCACTACGAACACGGATAAAAATTTTTTCATTGAAATAAGTAATTCTACAGATGATTTGGAAGTTCTGTTCAATATTGTGATTGGATCGAATGACATCGGATTAATGCTCATTTATATGAGTAAACTTGCCTCAAATCGCTGCAGGAGTAATTCTAAAATGATCATTACTTTGTTGCTCATCAAAACATGCTCAATATTATTCGAATGATCATGAACAGCTGTTTCATATACCCGACAGACCAACACTAATGTTCTGGAATCAAAAAACATCCGATAAATCATATAATCCAATTGTTCATGATAACTATTAGATGGATTAATGTTGATCACGTACTTATTCGGTAAAATGTGCGAATTATTCTGAGTAATCATACCGAAATTGAGTAAATTCGTCAACGTATCAAAACCATTCAATGTCATGAAGATATCGTGGTCCATCGGCGCCTAATGAGGGCAATTATTCACCGTGACAAAATAAATTTTAGTCATAATGTTGAGTTTGACCAATTCACGTAATTTCATTGGAATGATACTTGCAAATTTATTGAGAACTCTTGAAATTTCTCCGAGACATTTTTCCAATCCAGCCACAGCCACGCTCGACCACATCGTTTTGACATGGTTGTTGCAAAGTCTATCTAATTCCTTCAGATTTTTTCTAATTTTAGTTTTATTTGTGGATTCCAAATTGTGAATACTGATCGGGATTCGGGTGCATTCCCATTCGTGTCCCCTCAATATCATTCGCTGCTTCAATTTCCTACTACGCCGCTTCACCACTTTCTGTTTCTCTTTAACAGCTCCAGTATAAGCACCAACATTCAATGATAAATGAACATCTCTAATTTGAGCAATATGGAACCTCTGAAGTTCGTCACGCGACGGTTCACGTCCGTCGTGCATTTTTTTCACGATTTCCAAGTGTTCTTTGCTTTTCAAATGGCTCACAAGATATACTTCATTGACAATACTGACATTACAGAGTGAACATTGTTTAGCAACCGGATACATTTTCAGAGTCGGTGGCACTTCCTCCATTCTCAAAATAGATAGTTCTACAGCACGTTGACGTATGTGTTCAATATTCTCACCATGTCGTCTTGCTGACTCTTGCTGCTTTTGAGCTATTTTCTTCTGCAATTCTTCTTGATTCGCAAGTTGTGCAGCATGCAGTGCACTCAAACGTTCCTCACGATCTCTCGCCTTCTCTCTGGCCAATTCCTGACGTTCCTTCTCTCTTTCTAGCTGCATTTTTCCAACTCTCTCCTCTCGTTCACGACGTGTCTGTCGCATCTTTTGTATTCTCAATAGCCGTTCGGCCTCCAATGCACGACGACGCACTTCAGCGGCCGCTTCTTTAGCTGCTTTTTCTTCTTGACGTCTCTGACGTTCCTCGTGTATACCTTGAAGGCGTTCTTCTTGTTCCTGACATAGCGCCATAAAATCATGCCGTTTATTTTGTGCTTCAAGTTCATTAATGAATGCAATTTCTTTGAGTTTTGAGTCCTCGTCATGAGCTTTCCTCACGACTTCTAATAGATGTTGCGTTCGATTTTCCTCAGCTCGTTTCAATTTCATCTCCATTCGATGTCTCTTATCCTCAGTTAATTGATTCTTTGCCCTCTTAACGCCCTCAACTTTGTTTAGCAATTCACGAAGACGTTTGGACTTTTCGGAAAGCAACTTCTGTCGTTTATCTTGAGCACATGCTTGCTTCGCTTGATATCTTCTCAATGTCTCTGGTAATGATCGCTTCCTCGATGGCGATGATAATTTTTGATGAAGTTCTAGTGCACGACCTGGATGACGTGCAACGAGGGCCTGCAACTGTGCAAGAATATCAATACGTTCGGCTCGTGACATACCTTCGAGCATATTTTCATATCGGTCTTCAAGGCTGATATCATCCATCAATTGATCACTAATAGTCTCCGATACTTCATCCTCTGATTTCACTCTTTCTTCCATTTCCAGCACTGTCATTTCTCCATCTGTTTCATCAGTTTCTGTATCTACGTCGATTTCAGTCAACTCCAACTCTTCAATTTGTCGCTGAAGTGCTTCCTCCTCATCTGATAATTGTTTCGATCTTTGTGTATCAGCCTCTTCGGTTTTTCTTTCCTCTTCTAGAATGATACGTTCACGTTCTGCTTGCGCTGCCATAAATTGCTGTATTTTTTTTTCTAATAATTCCGCTTCATTTCTGAAAACAGCGGCGATCATTGATGTAGAATTTGTTTCATCGTCAATATTTGATAAATTTTTTATTGTTTTTTTTGATTCACCACGTCTAATTGGATTTTCGGTCTTTGGATATGCGGGAACATCTGTTGTTTCATTGTCGTCAACTGAAATGATATCTGCTTCATTACTCTTATCGGAAATATTTGGTACAAAACGCGTCGAAACTTTACGGGTTATATAACTCTTTTTAATGTTTTCATTGGTGCTGTTAATGGTTAAAGCTGGTAATGAAGTAGCAGTTGTAGGCCTATTAAAACGCATCGACATATTCAAACTGTGACAACTTCCACGACGATAGCGGCCCCGGACTGTCTGCCATCCATCACCATCATCCGATAGTCGTCGATATTTGACTGCATGTCTTGTTAATACTTCCACGGAGCCACAAATGTCATTTGTTAATTTACTATGTGTAGTTTCTTTTTTCATACAAAATTGCGATTGTTTTCTGAATATAACTGACGAGCCTGGTCTTATCCTATTCATAGAAGTAACGTTTCGAACATTCAACATCGTCTTACTCCTGATGAGTTTCGGTGTTGTAGGCAGTGATGATGATTCAGTGGATGGTTGTTGTAGTTTTATGGGTGTAGGAACAGCAGGTCGTGGAAGATTTTGCTTACTAATTTTCATTTTCGTAGTTCCACATTTAGTTTTTTTCATAGTTATGACTCTGTCGGTGTTTTTCGTTCTGGAAAGCTCTATTACAGTATCACCTGTTTTAATGTTGTGTTGACCAATGTCATTTATACTCTCACAATTTTCTGATGGAGTTACATCATTATAATTGAATTTACAATCTACTAAACTGTCAGTTGGAGCTGCGACAAGTTTATTGTTTCTGTCAACACTATGAGCATTGTTGTGAACACTCAGACTTCCATCATGAGTTGATTTGGTATTAGTGATATTCCCATGCGTTATCCTAGGAAATTTCGTATTTTTCATACCAGTTCTGCTATGGATATCGATTATTGATGACAGCTCCTTACGCGAAAACTTTTCAATTTGTTTGCCATTAAAATTCAAATATCTGTCATTGCAATCACTCCTCGGCATTTCTTTAGAGACATTATTTCTATTGTCTTTCATGCGTTTATGATCTAACGCGTCATGGATAATTCTATCTGATCCATCTCGAATAATGGATTTGTGTTCCTCAGTTTTCTTGTCTGTGGGATTTGAATATGTAGAACTATGTTTCTGTAATGGACTACAACATTTCGGTGGTGCGGACGAGCTCCATATTCGGCATGGTGAAGTTTTACGCACTTCCCATGCAAGCGGTGCCTGCCTGAGTGGTGGTGGTGTGTTCTCATAGGCCCATTTGAGTTTGAACCATTCAATAAGATTGTGAAAATCACGAGTGTAGTTCTCTAGCACAAGAATCGTTTCCTTGCATTCGGATATATTTTCATCTTCTTCGCAAGTTTGGTAAATTCCATCAACTGCACGTTGAAGATTTTCAAACAGGAACGCCCAATATCTTGCCTGGAGTTCTGTCAATAACAAAAATGATAAACTACGACTATATACGAAATACTATTGATATCCAATGAAACGATATTTGTCTCACCAGACTTTTTATCACGTCCCGTTGATGCAGATCGAACTCTTGCGTTATTTTTCATATTTCTCTTGATGGAAACAGATGATGTGAATCGCGGAACACATGGTGGTTTCTTCATTATTCTGCCATCGTTATTAATGCCTATAGGGACATTGAATGCAATCAGATTTCTCGCACTCCTGCCCTCTTCTCTGAGTAACAATCTTACATCAGCCATGTCCGAGTATATCTGAAAGTCGAACTACTTGATGCATTTCACTCAGATGGATGTATAAACAGATGAATTGATATAAATCAGAGCAATTGGGAATTTTGTACATCATTTGTTTTTCCTAAATCAACAAAACTCGAGTAAAAACTGAATCGATGACGATGATATTATTCTCAACATTTTTCACTGGTCTGTGATTTTATATATCATAAAAAATTGTTTCAACAAAATGACATTGCATGAAGAATTTCACATGTTTCTAATGATATATGCTGTTGGAAAATGATTATGACCCCAATAACAATGAAAAATTTTAATCGTCACCATCATCAACACATCATTTCATTCTAAAAATATTGCGTCTCATTATTTCTCAGTGGTAACTCACACAGCACAATCGACAGAGGATATTGTCAATTGAGTAAATTCATATTGCTGTGGTTATGCTTAAACACATCATAGTCAGAAAGTATTGGCAGAAGACTTATAATCAATCTGATAACATCACTCAGACAAATTCAATGTGACTTGTCACACCATACAGCTGTGCTGCCAGATCGAGCCGAAGGAGTACCTCTACTTTTGAACAGTGCTGCCGAAACGTGGGATTTTTCTACCCCTTCCATAGCGCCACGCGTGCCTGAAGCACGCATAAATGTCGTGTATGGAAGGGGTGAAAAAATCCCACGTTTCGGCAGCACTGCTTTTAAACCAAATCAATGAAGAGTTCATTGAAAAATCAAAAAGTGGGGATACTTCTTCGACTTGAACTAGCAGCGCAGCAATACAGAATTCATCATGTTGTTGCGCATAACTACATTTATACCATCAATGATGGGTATTTCAAAGTATTGTGATTTGTATGATTGCACCGATACCCAAGTTTATGCTGCCAGACAGAGCCAATAAAGTTCCCCCACTTTTCGCCCTTTTCAATGAATTATCCATCGGTTTGGCTGAAAAGCGGAGGTACATTTTCGACCCGATCTGGCAGCTCAGGACTACGATCCGAATCGTGCTCACAACCAGTAAAGCCAGATCGCTGCCAAAAAGTACCTCCACTTTTTTCGGCCTTTTCAATTGACTTTACATTGGTTTAGCCGGAAAGTGGGGGAACTTTTCGGCAGCGATCTGGCATCACTGCTCACAACGTTTACTCTGAGTATCGTAAGAATCGACCTAGTGTGAATTCATTTCGCGTCCCCTTTTAGAATTGGAAATTTCAGAACGGAAATCGAGAAGAATTCGAATTCGTCAGCGCACTAACAAGCGGTTTGAATCATTACACAGCTACCGACGTTGACATACTCGAGTAAATCGGACCGCACATTAGCAGTCTGAGCGTTGTGAATACAATTCGTATCGCGAACGTATATGACTATGTTACAAGAATGTCAATCGTGTCGATAAATGCCAATAACTTCATATTCGTTGGATAACGAGATTGTTTCGCAAAAAGGTTATTCGCTAACGAATCAAAGCTATTAATCAACAACACAATTGACGTTACTGTCAGTGGTGTTGCGAATATTCTGATTATGTAGTAACTTACGCGATCGTGTGAAAGTCTCATGGCAATAACTTGAGCATTCGAAAAAAACAGTCATGTTCTAAGTTAATGAATTGACAACTAATAGATTCCTTCAGTTAAGTGATTCCAATTTTTTTCGAGAATTCAAAAGACAAAAAGAGTCACATTCACATCTATACAAAATTTGTTATAATACAAAATGTTACTGCCATTCAATTGTTCTGTCACAGTTATATGGACGCTGAGTAGAATGTCAGTTATGTTATGTCACTTATCGTCAGACGGCCTCATCATGTGTATTAACATAACCATAATTGTCGCCCATTAATGCTTTTATTACAGCAATCGAATGGAATGAACCAGTCACGAATTACTAATCAACTTGATTCCCATGTGACTCACCTATATCGGCATCATTATCAGTTTGTATTCAACCCAATTAAGAAGGTATTATCGTTTCTCACGTGAAAATTACTTTCCAACTTATCCGCATGAAATTTTGTAAACACGAAATTTAGAGCTATATCCAAGTTATGGTGAAATTACACAACAATTTACCGCCTAGAAACGGAGATATTCCATGACGAAATTACATTTTTTGTATACTTTTAACACAGGTCTTATGGCGTGAAGGGGGCCGAGGTCAGATTTTCCATGTTTTTACACATGATAATTCCAACTTTCGTTGATGAAAAACAAACACATGCAACCTTAAATTATAAGCAATAAGTTAATGTGGATTGAATTGCCGGTCACTGATGAAATAGAAGAGAAATATCGAATTAATCGGACTGGTTTTTGAATGCGACGGACTACACAAACTTCACGAAAATCAATTAGGCAACGCCGCATGATTGACTCACTGTCGCACGCATGTATGTGTGTTTAGTATATATAGGTATAGATCGGTAACTTATGCGTTTCATCTCCTGAAAAGTTTATAAACATTGTTCATTACGCGTTTTTCCATTGCAAAACTTTTCCAATGCAAAACTTTCAATTATACCGAGGCTGTTCACGGTTTGCCATTTTTATGTCTCTTGCACGCATATCAATTTCAAACGTCACACGCATGTTACCGCTTAGCGATGTTGCCACTTACTCTTGTTCACCAAATTACTGCTAGAGTCATTCAGGTCTTTTTTTATGGAAATTTTATTTCCTAACTATTAAAGTATTGAAAATATAAGTATATCAGGGATAGAAAATTGAGATAATATTTTAAGTTTCTATTCGGAGATGAAAATTCAGAAAAAATTACAAACGTTATTTCGACTCTGAATTATCAATAATACCTCCTTAAAGTGATAGTGTACAAATGAATGTGAAACACTGTTTGAATACAGAAGAAATATGCAGCGCCACAATGGAAATGGAATAGAACTGTTGAGATTTTTTTTTCAACTTGATCCCAAATATTTCATTCCACAAATAGAAGCTGAATAATCCGAGCAATGCTCTAATAAGGTTATCCACATTTTCAATCACGCTCAGATAAAAAAAACGTATCGCAAAATGCATGATGATGCTCCATACATTAAAGAGACGTCAACTTTTTCTAACTGCATTTAACTGTAATGCAAATTCAATAAATTTGTCCTCAATCGGTTTTATGACATAGTACATATATAACTTTGTGATATATTTCTAAGCGTATAGCTGCAGAAATCTTCTCAAATAATTCACTCATGAGCCTGATTTATGGTGAAAAATTGAAAGGGACAGTTGAATGCCACAGCGCGTGACCAATTTCCTTATTTGCTATAGCTCGTGTAATTGGTAGATACATGTCAAAAATGAGTGTGATGGAAGGGTGCGACAACCGGATTGAAACAACACTCGGCGATAACTTTGTGTTTCCCAGTACAGGCGATAAAAAAAATTCCAATCGCACCTGGTATTTTATAAGAGGAAAAAAAAATTGATTATGAAAGTTTCATGATGACAAATTTCTGTAATCGTCATCTTATTTTTTGTATTCAATAGTTGTTTCATAATCAATGAGTGAGAATTCATACAACAAAATAGCCATTCCATCCTAGTAAAGGCAATTTCTGATATGAACTGTACAATACTTCCAATACACAAACGCCAATAACGATAGTGGAGAACCAAACTACTACGAATGACCCACTTTGTGGAATCGACTTAGTGATACATATGTAGATGACAGGGCAGCGCGCATATCTATAACATTGCATTTCAGTGGTCCAACTCAGCCAAGTTTGCGGATTCTCGACGCGAAGGTTTGGTAGTACCTTTTTGTATATCGCACATATATAGATACACGCACATAGTCGTACACATATATACACACGCGCGTAAATATATATGGGAAAGGGGGAAAAGACGAAAGAGGGAAGATGGAGGATAGGTGAGAAAAAAAGCGAAGATAGCGACAGCGACACAACAGGCAGTGAGAACTTGTGAGAATATCAGTGAATACACAATTCTTCCACGAATATTGTTGATTCGAAACAAAGCAGAACTGAGCCGAGAAAGGACTCAGAATTTACACTGGAATTATTTATCTCTCATTAATAGTATGTATCTATACATAGTGATATTTACGGCATTCACACTGGTCTATTGAAGGTTTACTGTGTGATTTCTTGCGATTCCGCGGTTACCAATGCATGAATTACCACCGTTCGACATCGATGAAAATATGAACTCTTTTTCATTATTTCCCTTTGTACCCTCGCGCATCATATTCCTCCTAATTTCTTAATTACAAAATAATCAGCGGGAATACTTTGATACTCACATTGTCAATCAAAAGACTATTGAGCGCAGTAAGCAGGAAGAAGCCCATCGTACACACATATATGTATATATATGCACGAAAAGTTCGATAGGATATACTTCGAATATATGACAAAAAATTTTCATAACAATAGGCTCGTTCAGATTTATTAAGGTTTGCTGAGTTATTAGCATATCCTATTGAATAAAATGAATGTATTCAACCATAACATATTGGAAGGTATATCTATATTGAGTATAAATTTAGTCAGCACTGCTTTGGACTTAGTAAACTTGAACATGCTCAATATGAAAACAAGTAATGATGAATGCAACACGCGATCGAACATCTACAAACATGTATCAACTGCTTCTTGTACTGTTTGGCGTTCCGCAGATTTCTGATTGAGTATGGCTGTCTTACCAAGAAGGATTATCAAAGAAACACAGAGACTGATGCAAGAACCTGTTCCTGGTATCAGTGCTGTTCCTGATGAAACAAATGCTAGATATTTTCACGTTATTGTTACTGGTCCTGAAGACTCACCATTTGAAGGTGGATTATTTAAATTGGAATTATTCCTACCTGAAGATTATCCAATGTCCGCGCCAAAAGTCAGATTCATTACCAAGATTTATCATCCAAATATCGATAGGTATTAGAAAAAATGAAATAATGATTAACAACATCATGATTGATTGCAAACTAATAAGATTATCTATTGTAGGCTGGGAAGAATTTGTCTGGATATCCTCAAAGACAAGTGGAGTCCTGCCCTCCAAATTAGGACGGTATTGCTATCAATACAAGCATTACTTAGTGCACCAAATCCAGATGACCCCCTGGCCAATGATGTAGCCGAATTGTGGAAAGTGAATGAAAGCGAGGCGATACGTAATGCCAAAGAATGGACTCGCAGATACGCCATGGACAACTGATCTTCGATTTTCCATCATATTTCGCCATCTAACGTGTTGTTAATCAATTGTTTCGGAATTTTCATTTCTCATCTTACCGGTGTATGAGCTATAGATCATCCACTAATTCCAAAATTTTTTCATACAAACATTTAAAAAAATATTTGCCAGAGTAAAAGAAAACAAATATGTAAAGAGAATGGAGCTGTATTTTCTATATATCGCGGAGAGTGATGGTTATATTGTAAGCGGTATGAATTACAATGTTTTATCCGAATAATATTTTTAATTAACGAATACTGGTGAGTAACAAAGGTTTCATCGTACAATTTCACGATAGTTATAATTTCTTATCAAACAGTATCTCTCAGATTAATCATAGAATTGTGAAATACTTTCACATTCATCTGTTCATTGCATTTTTCATATGATACAGAGGGTAAAACAAAATATAACATATAAGGCAAGCGGAAAGAGATTTATGTCGCGCATCTCACTTTTTTCTTTTTCTTTTTGTGACTGAAGCTTCAATGTGGAAAAACTGAAAGTCTCACGCATGCTAGAAACTCGATCGTATCTATACTATAGAGATATCCTCAACAACACTATGCGGCATGATTGTTTTCAGTGACTAACGACGATCAATTCCTGTATGATATTCAATATATGATAAATATAACACAAAGGATCGAAGAGTTTGTGATTTAGCTCATTCCAATGTATCCAAATCATCATGACGGTTGATTACATTAGTCTGAATAAAGTGCGAGTATTTCAAATCATTCGATGATTTTGTAGTCCTATTGGTGTTTTTCTTTCAGATGAAAGTTGGAATATGTCAGATTAGATTGACTTCGCAGATTTTCCAACGCGCATTAGCGAAATGCAAAATGTTCCAAATTGAATAAACTGTTGTAGTAACCAAATGATCCGAATTCCCTGACACATGACTTTCTATCCAAGAATCAGAATAACGGGCTGACTGAATCGGTTCGGATCAGATGAATTTTCATCTGGAAGAATATAATACAATATTTTATGGGAAAATATTCTCGTTTTCACATAATCGTTCGAAAAGAAAGAAGGAGAATTTCCAATAATAAATAAGGAGCATAATAAAAAATAGTTAAATTATTCGCTCAATATTCATTATCGCACTACTAGATGAGTAGTCATATCTATTAAGAAAAAAAAAAACCATATTTCTCGAAATGAGAGCAATTTTGTCTCTCTATGAATATATGAATAACCG
The DNA here is from genome assembly GCA_018881525.1 of Meteorus sp. PSUC_FEM 10030008. Taxonomy (NCBI): domain Eukaryota; kingdom Metazoa; phylum Arthropoda; class Insecta; order Hymenoptera; family Braconidae; genus Meteorus; species Meteorus sp. PSUC_FEM 10030008. The sequence goes on from JABMBR010000107.1 coordinate 26,257, forward strand.
AATGCGGCACTTTGTGTGATAACTGGTTCTTCACCTTCTCCAGAGTGAAATTTATATATCATTGTTAAGATCGTGTGAATTAGTATTGTAATCATTACGTTAGACACATCCGATAACTCACTGACAATTCAACTTGGAATTATATCGTTCAAGGTCGTTGAATTAGTTGTGGTAATTTTCTTGTTCTACCATTGCTTCGCAACTGATCAAGCTACAAACAGAAGCACTAGCACAAAGATGAGGTTTGTTGTTTTCATATGTATCAATTCAATGCATCGCAACTCTTAACATATCCTATTTGTTTATCCATCACAAGTACTGCGATTATCAAATTAAATTCAGGTCGACAGTTCAATCAATTGCTCTGCCCAGACTTTTTTCAGCAGTGAGTAAAATCAATCGCCAATTTCTAGCTGCTTCACACTTCAAGCTTTTACATATTACACCATCAAAAATTTTTATCATCCCTTCATTTTTACCTATTGATTCATCGTTTTGTTTTGGCAAGTATCAACAGTTCACAATAAGTATCTCATTAACATATTTACGGCGAGGCCGAATCCGTAATACGCTTTATCGGGCGTGTGTGACTCACCGGTGATACACGCCCGGCGAACACGTGTAGAAGAATGTGAACAGATGACTTTCAATATGAAGTATACTACTTCGCATATTATCTCTAATATAACGTCATGTGAAAAAACTCTTTTACATATATGAGTATGATTATTTTCGCATACCCCGTTAATTTTCGGTATTTCCATGTAGGATCACCTTATTCATCATAAAATAACTAATTAATGGCGGGAAATATTAATATAGGAGGTTGTCAATGGCACGAGCTATCTATATAAAATAAATAACTTTCTTGATATACCAAATAAGATTTCATTTATATCAAGCAGGTCTCGATGCAATTGGACGTGACAGCGAAGCGTTCCAACACCCCTGTGGCGTCGTGTTCATAATATATTTGATAAATTTCTCCTTCACATTATTTTGTATATGTAATTTAGTATTGCAACTAAATGAATTCCATCAGCATCTGATCGCTGAATCATCAATCAAGATGGTCATACATAATCATTGTAGATGTCTTTGTCAATCACAATCACAATATACATTGATCATCCTTCTTATCATTCTCACATTCGCCATAATACCATTCTAGATATCTTTCATCTTAATCCAAATGACTAGATATAAATATTTCATTTTTTGTTTAGTCACCGGCTACATAATTAAAAAACTTTTTTTTGTTTGATCCCATATATAATTATCGCAGATTCAATTCTCATTTATTGAATACGATGGGGATTGAAACATTCATGCCAAAATCCACATGATCATATGTTATGCGCATAAATTTTAATCTGATTTTTCATATACTATATAAATCATGAGATCAAAACTTCAATGGCTGTTAAGAATTTTACATCGGACATAATCTGATGAGTAATTTTCAGCATTTATGACAGTCTCAATGATTTTCTAACTTCCATGTGTTGGCTATATTATCATCATAACTTCGTCGTCGGTGGCTTATTAGTAGATATGGCTGCATGACATAATCATATCGCGAATGATAAATTGTTGTATTGCTCGGAAAAATCAAGAGCCACCGTACATCGAGCCATTAATAATTCTTTATTTCGCATTCGATATTCATAGTGAGTCTGCAATGATAAAGGGAATAAGGAAAATTCAAAAACCTCAACAGTCCATCTGTCGTCACCTCCATGACCAAAACTACCATAATATTATTTTATGTCCCAGACAGATTCAAATAAATATCGAAAAACGCAATAAATGAGACGTGGGACAATCTTAATCAAGCGTATCTACTGATTCGTACATCTGAATAGTTATATTTTTTCGATTTATAGGTCTCCCCATCATGCACATCCGTCATTCACAAGATATAACATACCAATGAATTGTACGACCAACAAAGAAGAAAATTTGGTTGAAATATATATTGACAATAGACAGTTCAAATTATGCATAATTGTTACGATTCATTAGCATTTTTCTCGTTTTCACAAGCACAAGCGGTGAATCAACTCCTCCAAATTGTTGCAGACAATTTTCTTAATTGTATATATGATTCAGGGTAATGGTGCGCTCGCCACAGAAAGATCATGTTGTGCAACATAAAGCTCAGAATCACAATACAACAGTACCTCTATCATATTCCTGTCATTTCATTTTTTTCCCCGACATTTCTCATTGCTTGAATTCCAACAAACTGGAATTTCTGCAGCTCAACACTTTTCATGATCGTTTAATTCATATTATCATTCAATCATTTTTCAGCTCGCAACGTATCACTTTGATTGGCGAGAAAAAATTCAATATTGTATGTATATTAATTGATTTCTAAGAATCGTGCTCGTAATTATGCATGAATCGATTTGTCTCCACAGAATCATGAAAGTTATGTTACACAGTTTGTCAGCCTTGAAACATCATTCATGAGAAAGAATTGTGCTATATTTATCAATGTGCATTATACTGTAACATCATATATCGCAGCGCATTGATCATGTAATTCAGCGCAATAATAATTCATCTGAAACTCAATCCGATTCGTTTTCCGATTATTGTCGGTCTTATACCCTTTCTTATGTTGATATCATACATTATCCCCGTATAAGATCTATTTTGATGAGTCTTCATCGGTTCATCACACAGAATCGATCGGGTTGGCCTAGGGTTCACTCGAGATTTCTTTGAAATCAATTTATCGATCTCAACATCTACAAAAACATCGGTCATATGTTCGCTTCTTCATTTGTCACGACAACTTAGAAAGAAACGCCCATTCTAACGAGATGTTGGGTGTAGGTGAATACATATTTCCCTACAGAAATAATTTTCTGTGCAAACACTCAGCTAGCGTTCGTTCAGAAGTATCTCTGACAATTGTCCATTCATTCGATAATTATTTTAAATACACATCACACTATGTTTTATTTTCCCCAAGATTAAATGTATATATACTCTTTTTTGGGAGTTCGATAAATCTGGGAACGATGTATTGTTTTTCAAAATAATAGAGTAACTAAATAATGTGATGAAACTAGATGTGGAGTAGAGAAACATAGCCATTGTAGTCTTTTTTCACTGCAATGATCATTTTCAAAGTCGAGAATTTTTCGTCTCAAGCTTATCATATGGAGACGTGTATTGTTTCAATTCGTTTTACTGTTCTTTGTTTTCCACTTTTAAATATATATTGGGGATTCCTGGCCAGTCAATAATCTAAACATCGATGTAGGCATTGTCTTCATGAGAATCTGAAAATTGAGAGAAAGCATTGACGGATCTTGAATTACCAATGGAGACGTGCTCATCCACTTCAGTGACTTGTCTTTCATATAAATCATAGAAAATTCTTTTCAAGTGAATCGATAAATTTTTTTAATGATTATGACTGACCTCACCAACAGACGTGGCTAGAAGATTTACGATTTTTTCATGTGGCACAGCGACAACGCTCTGATTGTTGATTTCAATTATTCTGTGGCCCACTCGTACTCCGCCCCTTTCGGCAATTCCACCTCTTAATAAACTACATATAACACCATTTTGTACACTAAATCCGAGTTGGTATTTTGTGTCAGGTCGTTTGATTTTCACTTCAACCACTGGAGCACATGGCACAACTGTTAGCTTCACGACGGTCTGATTTTTTGAATTCTTAATGTAAGTTTGACAAGTAGAGAGCGGTAAACCGACAAGAGATACACCGTTTATGGCAATTATCTGATCACCAATATTGAGTTGTCCGCAACGTGCAGCGGCTCCAGCTGGCGCAAGATTTGCTATCACTACTGTGGGAAGCATTGAGCCCCAACCTGATTCGACAATTACCACCCCAAGAATTTCACCTTTCGCTTTTGGAACAACAACCTTATTCGAAACAATTAAATACGAATATAAGATCCATTTCAATCAATTGTGTATGTCAATGTCATCTGAGATGGAAAATTCTGATATAGTTACATCGCAAACAAATTTAATTACCTCTTTTTGCATTTCCTTCTTAGCGAACATTTGTAATTCATCGCCAAATATCTCCTGCGAATTCAATACTTCCTGATAGTCCATTTCTTTTACGAAACTATGATCTTCGATGCCGTTGGCTTTCAAAAATTCCATATAGGCGACTTGGAATGCTTGTCCAATACTCTGTGCAATGAATTGTGCTTCTTCACTCTCAAATACATGACATATCATTTTTGGTGTTCGATTTATTTTTGGTGGTTCCTCCATTTCATGAGGTACAAATCGTCTTCTCGCCATGAGCACCACCAAGTCACCAATATCAGCTATATATGATATCGTCCTTAATGCATGATCCATCATTATCTCTTTCAAATCCGTGTTTAAAACCATAATTTTTTCCGTAGATATGAAAAGGTCAACTTCAGTGCTTGGTTGTGTTTCCCCGTCTGGTGCCTGGAACATGGAAACAATTCGATGAAATTATCGCATCACATATGCTAAGTTGGTGAATCTCCAACCTTCAATATTTACTCACCAACGCCTAAAGTCAAACGAGCAGCATGTAAGCAAAAAGAGTTAGTAACATATTTATTACATTATCATCTTCACCCTCATCATGATCATCATTATAGGTGATAATCACGAACTACTTCGATTTGCGTAAGAAAGGTCGCGTATAACGATTGAATTCGGTTTGCGGCAAAGTCAAGAAAATCGTGAAAACAATAGAGTACTCCACATGCAAAACACAATGAATAACAACTCAATACGAAAATGAGAAAAATTTCAAATAAACATATCAATTGATTTATCGAGGGATAAAAGAGCGGGCCGAGTATGATGGAAAACGAGCCAACATTCATTATAGTAGAAAATCAACTAGAAACATATGATGGATTTGTTGTAACACCACCATGATGGCAGTGGTGATGGTGGTGGTGGTGGTTGTTTTCTGTTGTTGTGATTATCAAAATAGATACAAGTGTTATGCCAAGCATGTAGACTTCTTTGAATGTTAAAGGAGAAGAAAGATGTTTGTTGAATCAATTGTTGTGGATGGGACAAGTTTAAGCGGACCTTTATCTTAGTGACAGCTTCCTCGACCATGTGCTTCTTAAGACGCTTACGGCGTTTGCGTCCCCCTTCCTCTTCCACCTCGACCGAACCGAGAAAATGCAGTCTGAAAACGGTGGTGGGACCGAGTGAGCCGGCGCCGATTGGGGCCAGCTTCCCCATCTGTGACCCTCCTAATGGTTGTGTGTCTGACTGGCCCCCACCGGCAACACTTCGCATAAGCTCTTCGCTCGAATCGCATTCCTCCTCGTCAAGGCTTCCCTGAGAGGCGACACTGCAACGGCCATAACCATGCTGACCGCTCCCATAGTTTAATAGCGTTGCTTGCATTGCCACCGGATCATCCTTCGGCAGAGAGTTGAACGCGCGCGCCAAACAAACAGACAAACAGAACGCTCCGCTAGTCACATTGCCAATAGCATCACCAGAACGATAGCAAGGCATTGAGCTCACGGCCTTTTTGTTCATCATAGGTTTTCATCAATCAAGTCTTGCTAATCCAGCATTTCCTTTTTTTTCCGAAAGTTAATCTAATCTTTTCGCTTTCATGATAAAAGTATGAGTGCGTTAAGCTACGAAGCTATTCCGACTTCGATAATGGTAATAAAGCAGAAATTGAAAAAGCTCATGGGAACACACTTGTGGTCAGTTGAATTATTGAGATTTTCACCAACTATGAAAAGTCTATTTACGGTTAATCTTATTATGGTTGATAAAATATTTCCGTAGTTATGATGAACTTCAAAGTGATGAAAATATCGTAAAATTTAGAATTATGTAACTGTGGCATCTACATCAATATCACTCTCTGAATATTCACCTTGAGATAGACAGTTTATACGAATTATAAATGATAATGGAGGATCAAGGTTGATGAGAAACTTTTGATATTGACGAAATCGAACTTAGATTTTTACTAAGGCCGAATGATCATGAGCTGCCTTAGAAGACGTTCGGAACTCAATATCTGCATTCCACATTCAATATTGTTTTGTCACCAGCTTGTCACATTTGCAAATGGAATCGTGATAATAAACAAAAATATTTCTACCTATAGTCGTTCATACCCAACATGATTGCGAATTATATTGTTTCGCTTTTTTTTTTTCACGAAAACTATGCACATAATAATTACATGATAAAGCATATTGTGGAATAATGTACTATACTTTTTTCCTTTAAATGAGCTGCCAACGTAGTAGTGAGTGGGATAAATTATCAGGTTTGCGATCAGAGCTTCAACATAGAAAAATGTGAACATGACAAACCAGTGAAAATCATAGTGTGCAACTCGGAGCGTACAGTTGGTGATACATACTTTTCATTCGCACTCTACTCCGAAAATAACATTGAAAAACTTATAATTAAAAAGCAGATATCCAAACTGAGCAAGCTCTAATTGAATAGAAATGAGACCCGAATAATACACAAAGTCAAAAGAAAAATGAGAAAGTTACACCAAGAAGAAAATAGTGGTTTAAGGTCGGGCGGTAGTAAATATGATGAGAGGAAAGGGTCGCTATACCGAAAAATCAAAGCGAACGCACATATGGATAAAATTAATTGCGCAAATGCTTTCGTGTATATATATATATATACATATGTATGCATGTATGCATGTATGTATGTATGTGTGTGTGTGTGTGTGTGTGTGTGTGTGTGTGTGTGTGTCTGTGTGTGTATGTACACTTGAATGCAATCCCGAATCGAAAATACATATGAAACTATTGCGAATGTGGTATCAGAGTCAGGTAATGAACAAAAATACTCGATGGCTGCATATAAATTAGCAAATTCCCATAGGGATATCAACCCGTCAGAAACATTGAACATGTTTTTGCGAACTTGGTGACTACATATCTATTATCTATATTGATGTATATATATGAATATGCCTCTCACCTAAAAATATTAGCGTCTCATTATTATT
>JABMBR010000108.1:0-90658 GCA_018881525.1 Meteorus sp. PSUC_FEM 10030008
TACATATATATATTATAAACAGAAGGTTGGGTTGCTTAATTGTTTGAAATAAAAAATTTGTTTTAATTCCGAAAAATGTATTCTTAATTTTTTATCTGCTATGTACTTTCATTTTCATAAAATATGTTTTCATTTTTTCTGAAGTAAGTTTTCTTTCACAGGTTCAATATGCCACAGATATCACCCATTAGCTTGAAACTATCTTCAAACATCACAAGTACCATGATTTGACTGAAAATGAAAAAAAAATTTTTTGCCAAATTTTTAAGGGGAGCCGTCGTGCCCCACGGGGGCCGTCGTGCCCCACTCTCCCCTACACGTGGACAATTGTCATTTGTTACTATGCGAACCACATTACTTGCGTGTGCAATAAACCATTTAATCGAGAGCAATGGGAACCTCAGCACTTGGCATTCTGGAGTAATCGATAATGGAAAATATGGATACTCTACAGTCATCAATATTTTCTTGTCATGCTCACATTATTAACCACTATATATACGACATAATTCACACACCGATCCTAAGAATATAGTTAATCATCACAGCGCCCAAGATTTAAGCTGGTCGGTTCACTAACTCAGGATTCTGCCAAGGAAATTGTCGAAAGATCAGCTACAAAAATATCAAAATGAGCTCTCTACTGGTAGAATTGCAACATCTATTACATGTGTTCATTTTTTTCACTTTAATGTCTTACAAATCAAACGTAAAGTTCTCCATAAGAAAAATGTACGTAGACCAACCAATCCATACGATCCATCTCAAAAATGCATGAATCATTGAAATCGGAAGTGTGATCTGATTTCCCAGTGACAATTACTTCTTAACATCTGAACGACATTATCCAACATCTGTCCCAGGCGCAACGATTATTCATTCCAATTTGGTGTCAATACCATTGGTCTGCAAGAAATTTTTTTTTTCCTCCCCTTTATCTTTTACGCATGTCTAATAAGAATTTTGATGATTCTGAATAGGAATGTAATATGAAAAATCACAAAACGTGTATAATTTTCTCGTTAATGGAATTTTCGAATGAAACTCTTACCGTGTGCCAAATTCAAGTCATTCTTCCACAAGTAATATAATATTGGATAAACCCCGTCATTTGAAAAAAAATATGCGTGATAGCAAAAAATGGAAAGTAAATCTGATTTTATAATATTCAACTCCTCCTATTCATCATACCTTCATTTAAAGGAAAATTCTGTTGCAGACCAATGTAATTGGGAAACATAATGAATCAACTGAAAAATTCATTTCACATAATTATTGGCTTGGGATCCACTTCTTCTTCAATATAGAATCGATTCTGAATACGTTGATTGTCAATACCGGTCTGGTAATAAGTTCTCAATCACAAGAATATTTGTACACATTATCTATTCCAAACAAAACCACGCGTCACGAGCTCAGGGATTCTTTGAATCAACGTTGAAGCCTACTGTTATAGATTTTCGAAAATCTACATCTAATCAATGCATAAAACAATGGGTACAATATTTCTTCTTTATAAATAAGATGAGATAAAGATGAATTGACCAACAGCAAAAGTTATCTTTTCTTCTGCATGTTTTTTTATATCGGTAGATATAACTACTTATACGTATGGACATTAATGTTCCCCGATAAATTCTTCATCCTGTTCTCCTGCTAAAAACGATGCCATGTTACTAGGGTCCGAAAATATACGAGAAGTGCGCCAAAAATGAAGGCCACAAACCGATAAGTGTATTGAATCGATGCCCGAAACATATCAGGCTCATTATCGTTGGGGATGTTGGTACTAACAAGATACTTTGATCCTGCAAGTTTCAGACCTCTATCTATTACTGTTCGAAGATCTTATAGACCGATGCGGCTCACATTTTTCGTCCTAGTAGCTACCGCTACCCTCAAAATTCACAAGGTATTGGGAAAAATAATTTTCCCTGACCTACAATCAGTGCTGCCGAAATGTGGGATTTTTCTACCCCTTCCATAGCGCCTCGCGTGCCTGAAGCACGCATAAATGAGGTATATGGAAGGGGTAAAAAAATCCCACGTTTCGGCACCACTGCCTACAATATTTTTTTATTTAATCACGAACGGTGATAAATAGAGATCGGAAACTTGTAAGATCAAATTATCTTATTCGTACCAACATCCTCGGAAATAATGAGCCTGATATTCTCCTGGGCCCAATTCGATATACTTCTCGACCTGTGACCTTCATTTCAACTACGTCTGTGTTCGTCTTCAAATATTAATCTGATATTCACGCAACCAAAGAGAAAGAAAACGAATGAGATAATATTATGTAACTGATTCACTATAAAAATAAATCACAGCCGTCAATATAAATGATGAAGGCTCTTTGTCATATGCAACATTTGCGTAAGTTCACAATCGAATAGATACTCACAAAGAACATTCGATTACATTTCAATATCTAAATCCCCAGAGCTAAAAATCATTTCTCTCAGTGCAGTATGATACAATATTATATATTACTCCTCATAACTCGTTTGCATTTTTTCCACTTCCCACTTATTCTTTCAGAAAATCAATAATAAAGTTACCAACTCGATTAATCCACGAAATAAAAAAGAATATGAAAATAAATGCAGTATACAATATGAAAATAAATGAATGGAAAAAAAATTTATGAGAGCGAGATTGTGAATCGTGTGGTCGAAACGTGAGAGGCAAATGGATTTTGTAATCTCCTCACTCTCAAAGGGTGACTTAACAGATGTCAAGACTTCTCTAAATGTTACACATATGTGTATATATATTTGTATATGTTTATGAAGTTGTAACAATGAATGGCAGCATTGAAAGCAGGCGATAATACATGTTGAAAGTTATGTAGAATATACACAAAAATACTTGTAATGGTAACAAGAAAGATTTGAGAATTTGATTCGAGACATATAATTGGCAATTATTTATTGTCCTGATACTCCGAGGTTGAAAGAAGAGCTGTATAAAAATCAGGATGTGTAAATTATAAACATTGGTTTGAGTAGAATGGATGGTTCCATGGCTGTTGAAGGAAGAAAAACTCAGTTGAGAAGTAAATGAGAGAAAACAAGTATTAAAAATGTGTTGTGGAATGTTTAGAAATTAATTTATGAAAAACCAGATGAAAATATAAAAAATATATTGAGGGATGGAACTGTTCCTTTTGAAACAGTGAATGATGACGATTGTGTTTGTTCGTGTGTGGTATTATTTGCAATTGATAAGCATCTGACGTATGGTTGAGTCAGAATATAAAATCTCATAAAGGATAATGTAGTTGTCACGAAGTTGAACCATTCGATTCCACAAATTCAAATGTGTCACGTCGTCGTTTATGCAACTAGTACTGCTGCCACTTTTGTCGTCGTTTTTCTGAAAGGCAAAATAATTATTACATCAGAATTAGTTGATTGGAATTCTTCAAAAATGTTTGTGAGTTTTAGGCTGCAAATTTCGTCATTGAAACAAGACAACCTTTCAGTTCTGCATTTCATAATATTTATAAATAATGAGAAATATAATAAACTTTAATTACTTTATTCTCACGTGCCCGATTGACCTGCAAATACTTGAGGTGAAAGAACAACTCATAAGCCCAACAGTCAATAGTCTCAGTGTTGCGTGTGGCATTGACAAGCTCGGGACAAGGCACCGCAATAGTCGCAGCAAGAGTTTGCAACCACCGTTTCAACTGAGAGAACAAAGAAAAAAGAACAAAAAACAAATGGAGACGAAACAGAATAAATTATAATTTCATCGTTTTCACTACACAGAACCAAAAAAAAACAAATCTCTCGCTATTAAATGCTCCATTATTTATTTACAATAGTGGTGTCAGTAATGAGTTGAACTGCCACTGGCCTCATAGCACCAACAAAATTGCCCACAATTGTATTATCTTCTTTAATTGATGTGACGCAAGCTGAAAGTGAACCGCTCCAATCAGCACATGGACCACATTGAACATTTTTCAACTCCCGTCTTGAAAGCAATCAAAACCAAGAGAAATATATAACACTCATAATAAATAAAAACTAAAATAGAGAAAGTGAATAATATTCTCATTCTCACGAAATAACAACGAATGTGTTATAAAATGGATGAATTAATACACATAGAAATGAGATGCCTTTGAAATGTAGAATAAAGTAACGTGAATGAATATGAAAGAATTTTTTCCTTTACTTATTCGTCCATTTATGACTCACCTATGAAAAAATATTGCAGCAATACGTTGGATTATGTACCAAGAGGGTGTTATAACAATATTTCGTGTACAAACTGCCAATTTATTTGCGATAAATGCAACCAATTGACCTAATGCCGCTGGACGTCGTCGAAATGTTGATACGGAATGTCCACCACCACGTACACGATAATAACGGCGTTTATTGATACCATGTCGACTACGTCCATTTCGATCATTGTATGCAGTTGTCATTGAATAGTAACTTGTGAGTGAGGCCAAATCAATGTGTGACTTGCCCATTTTTACTGTCAGAAGGTTAATTGTTATATTGTGTCTTGTAAGTAATTGTATATGCATGAGAAAGAATAAATAAATAAATGAATATGATCAATAATTATAGATATAATTGGTTGCGACGTCATGAAACGATGTTGTATTTATTATTTGCAGATTTTATTGTGATTGTGTATTGCATGAATAATCGAACGAACAACTAATTGAATTGAAAGCCAAAACGATACACAGATTACGTTTTGTGGTGAGAATATTTATCGAATTATAATTTTATTGTGACTCTATTATTGTCATTTATTGTTTTACATTCTAATAACTTTCGATGAATAATAATTCTGGTAAGCTTTCAATGTCAATTTTTCAATTCTATCGTCGTCTAGTTCTGTTTTCGAAATGAAATCGTATTACCCAACTTGAAAAATGAACTTGCATATCTCAATCATGATTAATAGTATTTGTTTGAGAACCAGAATATCAATCACTATTCTTCCGTGGGAGGGAATAAATAAAATGATGTTATTCATGAAATACCTTCAACGTTAGGCGATGATGCGATGTCATATTCACCAATAGTTGACGAGATTGATTTAGTTCCCGATGGAAATTTATTGATCGTTGCATCGTCAATGGTGCAAGTTTTGGTAGAGGTCGGCGCATAAATTTCAATAATATTATTCAAATCTATTATTTTACTTGGCAAACCCTCCAAACATACGAGAGCCTGTACAATAACACATCAATTATAAAACTAAATTCACATTCATGGTGATTCTTTCTTATATCATGAAAATAAAAACAACTACACAATAATAAATATGTGATAATGTTTTGGTGATGTTTATCGGTTGGACGATGCAGAGTTTATATGTTAAAAAAGAATGAGAGAAAGAATTTATTATGAAGTACAAACGAAAAACATCTATCATATTATTGCATAATGATGTAGAAAGTAAAAGAATGGAAGAGTATGAGTCTTCTTTATATATTTACGTCTTTTTGTAAACGATCTAAGCAAGGCGTAATAACACCAAGCTGATCTTTCTTCAATTCCGACATCGCGTACACGCGACATAAATACAAACACTCACAGAACTGAGTTTATATGCTCATTCGATCCTAACTATCCCACGTGTTAATTTGGACAATTTCTCATGTTGATTTCTGTAATTGAATAGGTTGTGACAGATAGTAGCAAATGTGAATCAACGCGTCATACGTTGTTCATTTTTCTATAATGATTATCATGATGAACATGGAATAAAACAGTGGACAAACGATTCAATTGTGAATTTTATTCCTGATATCTTGACGTGTAACATAGACACATACATTTTGATTTTAGTGAAAAGAGCACTACTGATTAATTCCAAGCTGATTCAACTTATTTTTTTCCATTTCCGGATGATTGAAAATGTAAGTCCTTGCTTTTCATTTGGAGCATTTCGTTGCTTATTCAAGAAAAACTGAGCGTGTGAGAATAGGATGAATAACTCAATAAAAGTCTGAGGTATGATAAATCATTCAATTATATTCGAGAATTGCATGATTTCAAGACATGTCGCCTTTCTTCGGAAGCGTTATAGAATTTTTATACGACGCTTAAACATTCTCTCTTCCAGCAAACCTAGAAGAATGACAATGAACGGTCAAATCTTCATCGATTATCGTATAGATCACAAATTTATGCATACCCGATAATTTGCACACAAAGTTCCATCCAATGGAAGTAGAGTTTTTTCAAACACGCATGGATTTTTCTTCGATCTGCTGCACGGCAAAAGTATGTCACAGGCGTTAGGTCCAGCCGTAGATACGGTATCACGAAATTCCTATGTGGAAGGAAAAAACTATTATGATCCTGCATAATATTCATCATGAACATGAACGAAGAACTTCTGTAAATGATCAACTCACTCGGAGATAAGAGTTATATCCAAAACATTGACACTATCTATGGGGTGTTAGATACTTCTTCGGTCCAGGGGGTGCAACTGATCGCGGTTCATTCATGAGAAAACAACGGTTTCGATTATTTCTGGAACAAAACGTGGAAAGCTATACTTCACAACATCACAACCTGAATAAAGAATACAACATTTGTGGTGATGTTTATCTAAATTATTTCGACTAAACACTCTCATGTGAAACCTTTCATGTGAATTATATCCTAACTTAAAACACCAATGTTCAATGAAATATTCAGAAAAATATCAAAAATGATGATGATCACGAATGTTTCATCAATTGACTGAATGCAAGATACAACAGCAGATATTTCAGTTTACATACTTGAAAAATTGGACGAATTGAAATCTGCTTTCGTCACTCCACTTCAAGCAACGGTCGTACCTTGAACTTCCTACTTGCATAATACTCGAGCACTGTATTGTTGTTGGAGTGCCAAGCTCATAATCGGTCTTCATATTCAATCTATAAACAGATACGAACAATCGGAGAGTATGGAGTTCCAGAGCAATGAGAACATTCGAAGAGTACATGACGCATTTTGACCTTCAAAAACTCATAAGAATGATAAAATTGAATGCTTACGTGTAACCAATTTGTTGAACTGCGAAAACATAATCACTCACATAGTTCAGAACTGTTATTGGAACTGCCTGATAAAACTGATGATTTTGATTGGCTCCGTACATATCTGCACCATGTTCCGTTTTCCCTGAAACCGACAATTACAATCTACATGTATACAAGGACGTTACACGTTTTCATATTGATTGCTTCTGCAAATTTCACCTGCGACAAATCTAGTGCCATCTTTGATCGGGTGACTACGAAAAACAGATCACAAATAATTTCTCACTTGATTCTAACGAAAAAAATTTTGATATTAATGTTGTAACTATGACAAATAATTACGTGGTGATCATGAAAACATGATCGAAGGAATCTTGTGTGAATTCATCCTGATAATCATGCAAATGTCGTTGTAGTTTTCCAATTATTTCCGAAGATTGCATTTCAGGATGACTGATGAAATCAAACGGTACTGAGTCCTGAAGGAAGTCGAATATTAGATGAGTGCTTTTAATCGATTTGATGATGAATTGCACATAGACTCACATCTTCAATGACAATTCGGGCGATATTAATTAATAATTTCAAGTCCTTTTTCGATAAATCTTGAAACATCATATCGACAGCATTGAAATGGTTGATGCAATATTTCACGATATAGTCCATATGATTTGCAGCGAATCCATCTTTACTAAAATAGAAATTACACAAATGCAGAGCGGTTCCACAGTGCGTAACTTCATTCGATAAGAATGCAAATGACTCAGCAACTCATACGTACAACAACCCATAAACATCATGGGCTATGAAGACCAAAGTTTCTAAATAATATTCTTGCTCCAACGGTTGCCATCGACGGGCCCTACTGAGATTGATATTTGTCCCATTCACATGAGCGTCTCTCACTTCGTTTTCCAGATTAACTGCACAAAAATAGACATCCAATAGAAAAATTATAAAATCGTAAGAAACATCAATACTCAATTTCTTTTGAACCGCTGGTATTTATTCTGTGGACCTTGATCAGAATCATCGCGGCGTCTGGAGACACCTCTTGCCGATACTTCTTCTGATGACGGGAAAAATCGCATGGCATGCAATGAAAAATCATTTTGAAAGAGAAATGTGTCACGTCTCATCACATATGGCGCTTCTGCTACTCCCTGATAGATCCCATTTTCATCAAACTTGTATGGTAGACTCGTGATGGAATAATCCATACCAATGTTACCATACTACAATCAGGAATGGGAGCTTCGCATCATTGAGTTAGTAGTTCATGGAATTCATGAACTATTTTCTGGATACTTACGATGGCATTGAGTTTTTCATAGTAAACAACTGAAGAGCACTTTTGTAGATCATGATAAACTACGAAGTCACCAATACTCGACATGACCTTTTAATTATAATTAATATCAATTTATTTCGGAAAATCCAACGAATATTACTTTGAATTACATACGTACATCCAAATTCACGTCACCAGAAGTGGTGGTAACTGGGAGGTATTTGTTAGCTAAATATAAATTCTTCTTTGTCCAATCTACGTCGATTTCCGCCCCAGTTGAATATTTTATTCGTAGTTTGAGTTGTTGTGGCATCACTTCGTATAATGAACGCTTCGAACGTGCTGTTCAAGACAAAATATTATTGAAACTTGGGCATGATAAAAATTCATGCGTCTCAAATTGTCAATACAGATGTAATGAACAATATTTGCAATGATATCTAATGAAAAATAGAATAATACAATATACTTGATTCCCATATCGATGCATTGTTATAGATTGATGAAGTAGTACCTATCACATTATCCATCAAAATTGTTTGGATTAATATGAAACAAAAAAGACAATTTATTGAAGTGACTACAGACATTGTTGTAGTGTTCATGACGGAGCACATTTGATGAATGGAGAAATATCTATTTGTTTCTCTATTTTTCCTATACTGATCCTATCAACCAATATGCTTGAGTTTCAATGACAATGACAATTTGTACAGGTATTTGAGAATTGGTCTTTTTCTCAATTCTAGATGGTGCAGACACAGCAGATATAGCGATAAAGAAAAAAATTCTGGCATTTTGCTGTATATGTCCCATTGTGGTTTCCATCATATCACCTGCTTCTGACGAAAATGAATAAATTTTCCAACAGTTACATCAATGTAATTGTTGAATATTATTTTGAAGTACCCTCATCAGTTAAAATCGAATTTTTATATTTATTCACGAAATATTGCGTCATAATTTTTGGTTCAATTAATTTTTAACTCATCAATCGTTAATATTTGAAATATTATGAGTTAACATTGAAGCTTATACTGATGAACTAGATCTATGCGATATTTCAATCATTCTTTTTCTGATGAATTTTTTTTTGCGTATTCGATTATGTTCAAACATAAATTTAATTATGATTTCAACTCGTAGTTGTCTCAAGTTGGAGGGCGATTATCGCACTATTTCACTTCCTATTGCCTTTTCTCTCATTTTCTCAATGCAAAGTCTCTGTTACAAGCTTGGTATAATCAGGATCGTGACTACCGTTCTTCGCACACGATAGAGAAGGGTTAAGATGAAGGGGGAAAAAAAACTCTGTGTTGTAGAAGCGGGCGTGGGGATTTGAACCTATACCGATTAACACTATCAAACAAAGATCGTATAGGTTAGTTGGGGTCGATACTCGTTTAACGCTTTCACCTTTGCCTTATCCTGTATGTACCACGTGCAACTGTACAGAGGTATACAACGGTCAAACTTCCGTATGTAATTTAACGTACCATCTGTATATGATTGAATATTTTCCTTATTTTATCTAATAACATTTTATATCGGAACATTCGATATGCAAATGTAGTACACGAATCTTCACAGATGGAATCCGACTTTTTAATTTGGTTAAATTTTGATGTTCCATTTTTAAGTAACTGGAGAAAAGAAGATCGGAATATAAAATTCGATAATTTGAAACTTGAATGGTTCATTTATGTCATTTTTCATATCATTCAACGTAAATTCCTCAATGTTCAAGAGTTAACATTTGAAAGCGTAAGCAAATTTTACTCCATTTACTAAAGCCAGATCGACTTTCAAATCACAATTCATTGTCATCCGATAGTGAATGATTATTAAAATTTCATGAAACTATAAATTTTTAATTAAAGACTAGGTAAAAGCAATTTCACAATTATATTTGTTGAACATAAATTATTCAGTCGAGAGCACAATCACAATCTATTTTATATCACAATACAGATGTTGGTTTCCATAAAGCTTTAATACAGACGCTCTTTTTCTCTATATACACTGCGAATCCAACAAGTTGTGGGTGTGTTCTTGTACGAGAGAGAGTACGCCCGGGAACAATGTGACATTATGGTAAATGACTGGCCATTGTCGTGAAACGCGTGTCGCGACTGATCGTGCGACAAGATCCTTCTCTCATTCTAAACATATATATATATAAGTTTTCATCCATGAGAGAGTATGGATTCATGATAAATAAATCTGCCACGCAACGTCTTGCTGTACAACCAGTACTCTCTCTTGCTCATTTGACATGAATTATTTTTAATTCCCATGTACTTGTTATAATTGTGAAAGACTGTGATGATGAAGAAATAGTTCAATATTTTATAAATAAGTTACATTGAAACTCTATTTGCCGGTGGAAGAATGAAAGGAAAGTGAAATACAGTCGATTGATTGGGATTTTTATTGGAAATGAATTGAATGGGATCAATCCCACTCACTTCATTGATAGGAAGAAAATTATTATGGATGCCATCATCACTTGTGAGTTCGAGGACCAATTGCGTTTTTCACCATCTCATTCATTCATTATTCACCCCAAATAATCTACAGAATAGGAGAACAATGGCTATTGAAAATCTTATTTCAATAGTACATAAAAAATTTGGATGATTTCATATTTTGTTCGAAAATTCAGAACAAGTCCTATCGAAGAGTAGAAAGGTATCTTGTAAACCAAATTCTTCTTTTTTCATGCATTGTATTAGAACGCCGCGTTCATCCATGATAAACTGAGTGGTCACAACATTCTGCCCCTAATTCAAGACAAAATATTTTGTGAGTATGTGGGGACTTCGCTGTCAATTGAAATTAAATTCGAAACATGAAGTGACAGTCGATGTAGAGCCTAAATAAGTTCCATATCTGAATATCATTATTGTCCGTTGCGTTTGAACGTTTTGAATTCAATCACTCTCCCATGTCCATATCAATTCTGATGTCAATTTCGGTTACATTTCTCACTGTTAATATTCTCGTGCGGTGTAACTACTACCATTCATAGAATGGAATTATTCAACGATAAGATTAGTCATCATATGACGTCACCCACAATGTGACCATAATTTTTCATATGTTTCAATTGTGCATCGCGTTCATCGATCTTATTCCATTATTTGTTGTCATTCGTGGCGATGAATGAACTATGTCTGTATGAGTAATGATGAGGTTATGCTCTATGTGCATATAGAGTGGTAACTGCGATTTAAATATTGCAATTTAACGGAAAATCTGTCCAAAACTAATGAAAAACCAAATTTTTGTTATGTCCAACGATTTTTCCCATCACTAAGTCAATATTCGTTACTTTCGTTCATCTATTTTTGATTAATCTAACGGCCGTGAGAATTTCCAGTACTCTTCTCGAAACATCTTACTTGCTCCAATATTGAAATAATGCTGGGGGCGATAGAAGAAATAAGTTCGATAAGTGTTCCGCGATTCCACACGAGGCCCGTGGATGAGTCAGATGCATTTTTCTGCGTAATGATAAGATCATAAAATTCAGGGAGAAGGCATCGGGTTTGTTCATAACTCCTCTGTTTTAATAAAGTGATAATGAAAAGAATTCGTGGAAAGTCCCGAAAAACAGGGGACAATTGATCTGAAGTGAAACCACGTAAAATAATTCTTCGAAATTCGATCATAGATGGAAAAATTGTATCACTATTAAAATAAGAATAGAAATATGAAAATATACGCTAGGGTAGAAACATAAGATATGATATCAACCGACCACTAGATAAAGCTACGCTTTGCGTACGCGTAGGTGTGCACACGCGTAAGCGAACATAAGGGCGTTGCCGCTCTTCCAAGGCGTCTGAACTACGAAAAAGAGGAAAGGACCCCGAAAAGGTCGAATCCTATTGGTCACCATCTTCCCCCAATCTATTAGTGATAAGACCCACGAATCACGTATAAAAAGGGGCCTCCAAAGACAGAAGGTCTCTCAAAGATTTACTCTAAGTTGCAATAGCAGATCAAGTATCAGTCACAGATTCAATCAAATACAACTGTCATAGACACAACCGTTCCGCAGTCTTCTCGAACGTCAGTCTTCACACAATTAGTTCAGTTTCAACTTAGTTCAATTCGGTAGAGTTCAATTTAGTGTCAATTTCGAAATTCAATTTCAAACGTGGTGTTCCCGTTCGAGTACACGAAAAACCTAGTGTTCCCGCTTTCGCTTCGAAACAACTCTTCGACCGAATCACGACTAATACATCACATACTAAGTACACCAGACCAGGTATCATAATCTTTGTATTAAATATAATACTGTTTTGCATGTAAATCCAAACATTTCCAACCACGAATATTCCAAATTTTTATATTCGTTTTGATTCAATGTACACTAAAAATTTTCTATTAATTTTTATTTTGCATGCATTTTAAATTTTACTATGGTGCATATTACTGGTGAACTTTAAAACATATTTTATTTCACTATGATAACATTATGAAATGAAATTGAGCACCAAGTTAAATTTTACTTGTTATCAAATTTCACTATGGCGCTGTAGTAAAAATCACGGAGTATACTTGCAGTTTTCACTCGTTTAAATAGTAAATTTTCTTTATCCCTGTTTATAAAATCGTAGCATATCTAAATTTACTATGGCCTCTAGTAAATATTTGTGGTTACAATATGATATTTTTATATTTGTTTTGTAAAATTCTAAATAAGTACGTTAAAGTTCACCATTAATATGCACCCATAATAATTTTTATTGGAATATTTTCACAGTGTATTATTCATATAGTAAACACCATCTACTCCTCATTATTTTTTCTTCGCACCTTCACGAAAAACCTACTCAGCGATTCCGGTCTATAGGCAATTTTGCTTGGGCAGAAATAATATCCATTTAAAAGTTTTGCCAATCCAGACATAACATTTTCTTCGTAAAGGAACAGCTTCAACGTGGATTTTGTAATGTAACAATATAATTTTTTTGTGTTCCAATATTGATGTGACAGGCGCTCTCATAACATATGAAAATGTTTTATTTATGTGTACTCATCAAACTGCGCCCCCGTCTATCCGAATTTATACACACCGTTCATTGTCGTGGTACACATTAACCAGCCCAACATACCTATAAGGTACAATTGACATCAAAATAAAAATAAGAAAAATAAGAAATTCTACATCACACTCTACCTTGGTCGAAGTAGTACATAAGGTTCCATCGATTGGTATTGGAGTTTCATGGTGTAGGCGTCTGTCCCCAACTCTTTGTTGACATTGTAAGGGTTGATTACACTTTGACACACCGACATATCTTCTCGGAGAATTTTTAGATGCCTGATTCACACAGTAACATTTTATTAAAATGCGATATAAACTTAATTGATGAAAGGAACTAATGAATAATAATTGTACAATGACATACCACGATGAAGGACTGATATCCGTAGCATTGACATTGTCGATATGGTGAGATGGACATTTTTGGTCTGGGAGGCTGAAGTGAACGAGGATAATTCATAAGAAAACAACGGTCTCGATTATCTCTGAAACAATTTTATATCTTCTAAAATAATCATGAATTCATGATAATGAACGACTTTCATGTATCACCTCAATGACGAAGAGAATAAGTAACGAAAAATAGCAATTATGGCGTGTTCAATAATGAAATTATTTTCGCAAACCTCAAAAAATGGATGAACTGATGTTTACTTTTCTCAGACCATTTGAGACAGTTTGCACACTTGGGACCGCCTCTTTGCATCATAGTATAACATTGGACTCCGCAGATTACTCCCTCATGCTCAAAGTCGATCCGGATACGTAGTCTGGAATAAATCGAGAATGAAGTTCCCATCGTAATCTGACTGTTATATGGTCATATCAATGCATCTTATGAAGTTCATCTCTGCCTATTTTATGTTCGAGCGGAATGATTTTAAATAATTGAGGAACCTCAGCCTTCAAAAATGAATAGATGAAATGCTCACGCCTGGCTTATTTCATAAACCGCAATCCTGAATTCTGCTAAAAGATCCATAACAGTTATCGAGAACGTATCATTAAACCGATTGGATTTCCTTGCCGCGTACATGTCTGAATGATGGACAGACATTCCTAGAATTGTCGATCAAATTAATCAATCGAGAGAGGAATCAAATCGATGCACAACACATGCACCACCGACATAATCATTGTTGCACATCTTTCTTTTATAACTTCTACCAACTTCACTTACCATGAACGAGAAGACCATCAGCTTTTATTGGACAACTACAAACATCTAATGCAATAAATATTACTAAATCGACAAAACTTTTTGCAACAGTGAAACCCACATTCATGTATATTTGTACATAGTTACCCGGTGATTATTGCAGCATAGTCAAAGGAATCAGGTGTGTGAGTAGATCTATGATGTTTCACATGTTGTCTAAATTTTTCGACTGTTGCACCAAAATTCAGCTCATTATCGTGTTCAACATAGAATGATGAATCAGGTACCTGAAGATATTTCAAAATTCCTTACTCATATAAATATTACGTCATTTTGACAACACGATATTTACACTCACATCTTCAATAACAATTTTGGCGATGTTGATATTCAATTTGACAGGAGTCGTAAGTTTTCTAAAAATCATATCGACGCTAGCAAGGTGATTGATGCAATATCGCACAGTCCATGCGACAAAATCACCATCTTGGGATGATTTTTTACTGCCAAGAATATTATATACATAAAGGAAACTGTAATGAATTTGAAATTGAAATAGATAGACAATGATAATGGTGTTACAAGATTTCCAATACGTCACGTGTCACAAATAACAAAATTTCTAAATAAAACGAATACGTCGGTGTAAGTCGGCGATTCCTGATATTTCCAACCTCTGATACGTTCGTCATCCCCAAATAATGTCCAGTATTGACTATGCAAATATTGAAGGTATCAACAAGACATAAAATAAAGTTCCTTCAATTCGTAACGAACTCACGATTTCGCTTGATGCGCCTGATTTTATTGCTCGGGCCTGAATCATAGTGGAGTGCACGTTCAGGGTCACTGACAGACATACCTGACATCTTACCATTTCCCCCATTTGAAGGAGGAGGGAAAAACATATCGTGAATCGGAGCTTCCTCTCGTCGCATGATATGAGGAACGTCTGCTACGCCTTGATAATGACCTTCTCCGTTGAATTTGTTCAGTAGGTATGAAATATAATAATCCAAACCAATGAAACCAAACTGGTGAGAAATATGAACAAGTTCAGATAATGAGAATTTTGATATGTAAAGATGATATGAGATGGCAATGATATGATATGGCAATGACTCACGAAAGCGTCCAACTTTTCAAAGTAAACAACTGATGAACATCTTTCAAGATTGTAATATATGGAAAATCGACCAATATCGTCCATCACCTAGTGATAGTAATCATCAAATATCAATTCAATCATACCAGAGTGAATGAATTGATCGAGTTCAACCGCAATTGTTTCGAGGAATTTACTTACGTCTGGAATTTGAATGTCTGACAACAAAACAACTGGCAGATGTTCATTAGCAATACTCTGATATTGTTCAATCCACTTCAGAGTGAACAACTCCTGCTCGAGGGATAATTTTGCGTTTCGACCGATCTATACGAATCATTCTATGATGAATAAAAATCCTCCACTTATGTGGTCAATTAAGAAATTTAAATATTTTTATATCAAGTGATGGGTTGTATTGATTAAATCGTTCCTAACAATATTAAGAAGATTATTTTACTTGATTCCGTTTGTAGCGCATGTTCGGTGTCATTACTGCATGATGATGAATCTTAAGCAGTCACGATATTTCCAAAAATGAATGGCACCAATATGAACCATATGGAATCTAGAACTGAATGTGCAGGACTCATTGTCACCAATATTTTGTGCTTCCACATCAAGATGTCAACTTGTATTGTGACTAATCCAATCCGAAAATTTACGTCTAAGAAATTGCACATCCTACGTGGCTATCGCAATAGCTGAGTACACGACTGGCTAGTTATCTCTCTATAAAATAAGCGACAACGTTGTTCACCGGGTATGACTAAACATCGTACATATCTGCAATGAACAAATAAAATTTTCTAGTTTTCTCTCAAATTACATTTGCAAGTTTTTCTTTCCACAACATTTTCAAAGAATTGAAGTTGAATATTTATTCGACTAAATTTTAAATTCCTCAATGTTTCAACTGATGGACTTGAACCTTGGATTGATCACCCTGTTGAATGGGCAGTCTATAACTGTCCTCTTGATTAGGATAAATCGTTAATGACAGAGTTGAAAAATAATTACAACATTCGTTGTATACGAATAATTTGGGGGATGAAATATAAGTCCGTTATTGATATTCCATTGATTTCCATAAGAATTCGTGATAAAAACTTCAAAAAAATTTCTCATTTACACTCTAAAATATAAATATTGTGATACTGATTGATAAAAACTACACCGGCACATTTCATTCTGTGAAACTTCACGGCTTTCAAATGAAATTTCACAGAGTTTCACATATTCCATATCGATTTTTCTGTATTTCTATTTATTCCTTTTTTCGTTATCTTCTTGCATTTTGCTGCAAGTTGATAAATCATGAAATGAAACTTAGCATGCACGATCTGATCATCGGGTTACATCAAGAGCTCTCATGTGACCACATTCGCGTGTCTTCATCTCTTGAAAGTGGTCAATGGTTTTTTATGTAAATATAAATATACGTTTATTTACTTGAAGTGTTCATTTGATATTCGATATTTCTGCAATAACTATCGAAAATGATTTCGTTCTTTTCTCTTTCACCATACCATTCAGTAAATACTTTTTTTTTTATTCATACGAGATTAATAATTGCGACATTAAGTGAAGAGCAATTCCAGCATTTGTTAACTTGTAGATTGGTTTTTGAAAAAAGCTACAGAAACTTCAAAAGTTTTCAAACAATGAAATATTATCTATGAAAATAATGAAACATTTTTCAAACTTGAACAAAAATTACACAATTGTTTTCACATCATTCAGCTGATTAATTTTATTCTCTGTAATAATTACATTTCCATTCCAGAATACTCAAAAAATCA
The DNA here is from genome assembly GCA_018881525.1 of Meteorus sp. PSUC_FEM 10030008. Taxonomy (NCBI): domain Eukaryota; kingdom Metazoa; phylum Arthropoda; class Insecta; order Hymenoptera; family Braconidae; genus Meteorus; species Meteorus sp. PSUC_FEM 10030008. Next base: position 17,444 of record JABMBR010000108.1, read on the forward strand.
ACAGAAGTAGTCCAAAGTGGGTATAAAAAAACGATATTCCAAGACCATCACGAAATTTCCATTCTTACACCTTTCCATTTATTATTTCCTCCTGTTTTATTTACACCTAATGACGAATCATTTTTCTTGTACATTAGATTGGCAAACGCGATTGTGATATCCAACGATAAACAACAGAGTGAGAAAGAAGCGAATTATAAATGGAGGATTGTCTGATGGTAAATCGACTGATCAGGACGAAGGATCTTAAGATACAAAAAAAAGGGGCATGCGCATGATATAAACTACTCCGCCCGTTGCTTGGCGATCGTGACAACGAATTGCACAATGACATGAGCTAATGCGCGCGCTTATGGTGCTGTGCACCAAACTGTCCGTTATGGCTATTTATACATGAATAAACATTACTTATATTCATGTTACGCAACGTATGAGAATTATTTCGCCACACGTTCAATAAGCTCTCGTAGAAGACATATTTAATGATGATTTATTGAAGGAAAAGAATTTTCATTCCTATACTCAATAAAATAATTGTTCTTTTGACGTAATATATTCACATCCCTCCTCTTTATTGTGAAAGAAAAAAAAATGTAAACATAATGAACCGTGAAAATTGACCGTTTTCTACATCGCATTTCCATTTATCAAGTAGCTAAAGACATTCACATTCAGACTATTGAGTTTTCGATTTTTCATCAAATGATCACACTCTCTCTCCCCCTCCCTCTATTCACCTTCATAGCAACGCGTCTGGCATGAATATCAAACACGAGGGAGAGTAAAAAACTTTAAATTGCGGCGTTTAGAATTCGCATCATAAATCACATTCATAATTACGCGTTGATAATTCGAAATTCACCAAATTTTTTGTTCACTCTCTACAGCTTTCGTCTGTCTATCACCAACACTTCCAATTACATATGTTCATCTAAATTCATTAATTCTATCTCAATCAGTCCGTACATGCATGTAAATACATCCTAAAATTCATCCTCACGTTCACACACTTAAAGATAGAATGATTGATATAAGGAAGCCGCAATAATTGGCGCGGAAAGGATAATTACCAGTGATAGGATCGCGACTTGTCTGTTGCGCACAAACATGTACACATATGAAGACACACGATGTGTATCAAGCATCTTATATAATGAGAGTGAGAAAGAAAGCCTAGTTGTATACATACATGCATGAGTTAGATACATTCACACACTTCACTGACAAGCATCGGTGCGAAGTGAGCGCGCGCGAGTGAGCTAACTTTAACGTCGTTACAACGTGAGCTTCATAACATAAATTACCATTCATTAACACGCCGAGACACTGAGGATTTAAATCATAATAAACAGTTAACTTCATCCAAGAGGGAAAAATTGTCTAACAATAATTGAAAATGCAAACACAGATAAATTGATGGATGAATTTTGAAATAGATTTTCTGATGATTCTTTGTTTGCAGACTGGAAATATACCACGAAACGAATCAAAATGGTGGGTCATATGAAAGAAGAATTTTAATTTGCCATTGGAATGATTGAGTTCAACCCCATTTTCTATCAATTTTTTGAATTCAATTTTTTTATTTAGTCATCCATTAATTTATAATTTCTTGGATTGGATTGAACTATAAATTGCATTGTTAATGAAAATTCTCTCAACGATTGACGATGGAGATATCGTCACGATACATTTTTGCGACAAATATCACGCATGCTCATGCTTGAGCATCATCGAACACGTGCGTGCTCATCAGAATAGTAAAAATGGGAATAGAGTTATATGTTGTTGAGGGTTTGTGGCTGACCACAAGCGTTTCAATTCACTCGTTCCTCAACTTCGAGAATAACGGTATATGTTGCATCAGTTGATAATATCGCGATTTCACTTCCGTTTGATGATGTTGACGATGAAAAACTCAAAATCAAGATCAAGAAAGCCTACATCATAATAAATGGAATGGATTAGCAGTATATATATTTGAAATTGTTGTCTATAGTCGTCCCGTCTTCACGATACGATTAGATTGTTCAAAAAATTCAAAAGGAAAATTTCCTCAAGGATTGAAATGAAAAAGTCATTACTGTATCGTGGTTCTTGGTAAAGAGCCTGGACAGATTCTTGATCTGGATCCCATTGTAAATTTATTGTTCCAAATATTTTATCATTAAATGTACAAACGCGTGATGATACCATCAACGCATCTGAATTAGCAAAAATCTCAACAGGGTGTGATGTTAAAATAAAAGTGTGTGCGTTGGAATTCAGTTATCGATCATAAAATCATTTCGTGAATAGTGGATTGAGCTTGAAGTCGTTAGATGAGAGAGTATAGTTATATTCAGATACTGGAATGAATAATATTGACTGGAATGAAAACGAGTGAAAAATATCAAAGTAACACATGATATTATGGTCTCTGATAGTTCAGAGAGAACGTCATTGAAGAGTACGCATGAAAATGTCTTCTCTACAATTCATCAACATTTTTGGGATTTATTCATAGTCTACGCTCATAAGTCAATGACCACGTTTAAGTGGAGCACAACTGCCACCCCAGCAAACCTGAGGAAAGTGACGTCGATGATTACGAAAAAGCATAAATAATCTTTAAATAAGTCATGTGGAGAAGATCAGAATATACCTTGCGACCAGAACTACAGTCAGTCCCATCGAATGGCAATACGGTATCGACATCATATGATTGATCACCGTCAATTTTTCTGCATTTCAGTGGGAGACTACACTCATGCTGCTGCACGTAAGGTCTTGGACGTGAGGTGGGCATCTGGTTTATGAAATGCGTCTCCATAATGTTACAATGTTCCGTATTTGTATTGAGTAATAAAAAAGGTTGGTGATATAACTGTTGGAATCATACCAAATAGGCGGATGCAAATCCAAAACATTGACACTGCTTGTTGGGTGATAATGATTTGCTCGGTCCTGGTTGTCGAAGTGATCGGGGCGGATTCAGGAGGAAACAACGATTTCGATTTTCACTGGAACATTAAAAATTTTGGTGGAACATTACTCATAACTAGAGCTACTGATATTTTTTTTCAGCAACATTGAAGACTCCATGATGTAGAAATTTTCCCGGAATAAGTCAGAGATATCCAGAGCAACGTTTAATTTTAGAAAACACGTGACCATGACAACACAGGTATCATTGACCCAAATCGTTCGATTTTCTCCACAAATGGATATATTTCATTTTATAATTACCGAAGAAATGTTTGAAGTTGCTCATTACTCTCATCGATCCATTTGAAAGGATTGCGATAATGAGAATTTTCTCGCTGTATACTGCTAGAACATGCTTTCGAATCTTGCGATTCTTCAACCCTCGATTCAATCTTGATTTCAAATCTGTAAATATGAAAAAAAAGGATCACAACTTCTCATACAAATGTTGCTGATATCATGAGAACGTTGAGGTCAAGTGATCTGAACGAAAGTTTGTGAACCATGGGGGATAATAACATGTTACCACATGAACAAGAACATTTCAAAAGTGATATTTCTGCGTGAATTCATTTACGTTTGACCAATTTCACGAGCTGCGAATTCGTAATCTACTTCATGTCCAATAACTGTGAGTGGGACAGCATTATAAAATCTACCGTGCTTCCTTTCCGCATACAAATCCGTATGGTATTCTGTCAATCCTGGAATGAAAAATTTTATTTTATTATTTACAACATGATATTGCAAAATTCACAAAATCGTCCATGATTCAATCAATTAGAGGTTATGGCAGATTCATACCAGGAACAACAATGGAGTCAGTCAGAATTGGAACACTAGAAACAGGACATAATGTGAATTGTATTTCAAAACAAATATTCAATTGTAACGAGTAGATGGGAAGTCAAGTATTACTTGGTAATCAGGAAAACATGATCGAATGAATCAGTTTGGTAATCATTTGGACGATCATTCAAATACTGCCTTAAACTCGTAGCTGCTTCCGAGTATTGAATTTCATTATCAGTAACGAAATTGAATGGCTCCACCGGCTAAAATTGATCAGGAATGGCCGTATTTGTTCGAAATTCATCAATATATTTTTTTTGAAAAACATACTTACATCTTCAATAACAATTTTAGCAATATTCATATGCATTGTTGATCTGTACTTCATAAGATGCGTGAAAATCATGTCAACTGCCGCAAAATACACGATGCAATATCTTACGGTCCAAGCTATTTGATCAATTTGAACAGATGATGCAGAACTGAAAGAACGATTTTCTCATTAAGGTATAAACCAGACGGATCGGTTTCCTATTGAAGTGATAAATTGAACAATTTGTGAAGATCCTATTACAATTGTTGAACCACACCATGGTTAATAAAAACCAGGATCTCCAGAAAATGTTCAGGGGACCGAGTATGCCCTCGACGTTTCCTAGTTTTCCCTTTACTTTGTAGTGCCACATCGTCTTGTTCAATAACTGTGGATGATATGAATGAAATGATCAACAGCGACAGGATGATAACAAGAATATACCACAACTTCCTATGCAACTTACCATCTTGTCTATCACGATGTCGTTCACTACTTGAATCAGATTCTGTACTCAATGTACGTTTTGTACCCCTAGTCGGAGCATCACCGGGTGGTAAAATCGAATCTGCTTGAAGGGAATCTATTCCAGATGTGGACAAGGAACTATAAGTTGGTGTATTTTGACGTTTGATCACATATGGCATTCCAACTATTTCTGGGTAATTTCCATTCTCATCAAAATTATACGGTAAATACGTGAGGAAATAATCTAAGCCAATGTACCCAAACTGAAAGTATCAATATGTGTTATCAACAAAATATTATTAGTGGTGTAAAATACATAAAATTCACGGTGGACACTCACGAATGCTCCCAACTTTTGAAAGCACACAACTGCTGAGAATTTATTAAGGTCATAATAAACCACAAATTCACCAATATTGTCCATCACCTGTCAACAATGATTCAACAATTCATATTTCTTTATCTGACGGGGACATAAAATCCACCCTATTGTGTTTGAAATTTCAAACGCACCTCCGAATATGGAATACCCAGAGATGAAAAAATTGGCAGATATTGGTTGGCCAAATATTGCGTCTGTTTGACCCACTTCAAATCTATCAACTCGTCCGTATGGTATTGGATTTGTACATTTAGAATGCGTGGTAAATCAGGTGGTGAACGTTTCATTCGACCTGTGTATTGAGTGTAACAATTATGGTATACTACGAATATGAAAATGATCCTGCACATTCAGATAATCCTCGAATATGATCATCAATGCATATACGGATAGAACGGTGAAAAATTTATTTCACCTGTGCGCCATTGAGAACCGAAGATCGTTTCATTGTGGAATGTAATTGGGTGTTTGCTCACTACGATATCCACGACGATGATTTGTAGAAATATGAAATATATAAAACGAATTGACCAAGGTGCCAGGAACACTTTCACGACCATATTGAAACACCTTGTCTCTATGTGAACTTATTTCCACGTCTAACGAAATACTGTCTTCATACCCAAGGTTTCCAAAGATAAGAGACGTCCTCCAATTTCATATATCCAATCAGAAGCTGCCATGTTTAGAATGATTCGTCGTAACGTACAAAATCTACAACCAATAGTTCTTTTCCACGAATATTCCCAATCACAAATAGAGAAAACTCTTCATCAAAGTATCATAGAACATACTCCCAGATTTCCCCAAATGTATCCCTTGAAGACGGATCATTTGATGATTCTGGTCCGTGCGGAATTTGTGTGATCACGTTCACTAGTAAATCTACAGATTCAATACCGCAGTAAACACTAAGACTATTATGTCATTTCGTACAAGTGATATCTTAGAAGTTAATTTCTACCTTTCCGCGATATCCAAAAGTAGTTTATTCTCTTCAAATTGATGTTTTTATTAGCTAAAATTAAACCTTGTAAATATTAGTAATGGTAATGTTCTGTACGGTTACATAGTGATAGCTGACATTCGAATCTTAGAAATTCATCTCAAATTTATCTGAAATTAATGAGAAAACACAGGTGGATTTGCACATTGAGATATCTTTATTGTAAATATGTAAAATGTGACATCAATTCATCCTTATCGTGCACTTAAGAGGCACTTACTCATTGGCAAAGGAAAAGATTTTATTGAAATGTATTCAACAACCTGTATCCACGTTGATCCAAGCGGAAACACGTTGACTCTATTGGTACACATTTACCAGCCCAGCACACCTGCAAGTTACAAATTAACATCAATATTGGAATGAAAATGGAATCATATTGAACTGAGAAATTTCACATTGATCTATACCTTTTGACGATTCCCGCAAATACTCCCATCGAATGGTTTCAAAGTATCTTCATAATCCATCCTCCCCCCAACGTTTTTTCTACATCGTAACGGTTCATTACACATTCGCGACTTGACATAAGTTTTAACTCGATTGTTACCCATCTGATTCATGCAGTAAAATTTTGTTAAAATGAGAAATAAATTCAAATAAAATCATGAGCAATGATTGTACAGTGACTCACCATAATGTAGGATTGATATCCGAAGCATCGGCATTGTCGATTCGGTGTAGAGAAAATACCCGGTCCAGGTGGCCGAAGTGATCGGGGGTAGTTAACTAGGAAACACCGGTTCCGATTTTGGCTGTAACACCACAGGATTATTGAGAATGAAAGTTGTTTGAGAAATTAAAATATTTTATGAGGCATTATTCATAATTTTTATTCACGCTGATGATAAAATAATTTGATTAGCTCACCACACCTGAAAAATATAGAAAATTGTTGTTGACTGTTGCCACTCCACCTAAGACAATTATCGCATTTGGAATTTCTTTCTTGCATGATGGTGGAACATTGTTCCAGACCTTCAACTCCTGCAGGTGGTGGGTCGATTACCATGGCTAATCTAGAACAGGTGAACAATAAATTATACGCTGTGGTGATAGGAAAATATGCAGCACAACTCTATATGAAAAACAAAATCAAAGAAATGCGTCTTGTGCAATTGGAAAAAAAAAGGAAACTTGCCTTCGACTAATCGCATGAACGGCATCAGCATAATCAGTTCTATGACTGATTGTTGTTATTGGGACATTGGTATAAAACTCGTCGCGTCGTCTTGATTCATACAGATCGATATCGAAATTTAACCCTACTAGAAATGGAAATTCATTCTCAGCCACAATTATGTGATATTGATAATATAACGAATATCACTCATATGTTGATTTAACATTCTTGTTCAAACTCAGTTCAAGCATCACTTACCATTGATAGCATTCAAACCATCTATGATAACGTCACTGAAAACCAAGAACATCATATAATTTCGATTGGAAAACAAAAAACGAATATATCCATGTAGAATTACCTAGTTATAACAAAGACATGGTCAAATGAATCTTCCGTGTAGATATTTCTGAAGTTTCTCAATTCTCCTCGCAGATTTGCAACCGTTTCATCGAATCGTAATCCGCCATTGGTCACAAAATTGAATGGCTTCACCTCCTGCATAACGAAGAAGTTTAATATCTAATACAATAGTTTATTATTACAAACAAGGTATGAACTCACATCTTCAATGACAATTTTAGCAATATTCATGTACAATGAATGTCTTGTTGGCATTTTGTTGAAAATCATCTCGACAGCACTGAAGTAAATGATACAATATCTCACAATCCATTCTAGGTAATGATTGCCTTCTGGAGAATTTTTGCTGGAAAAAATGTTCACCAATAATTCCACATCTGATTAAATATGCAAAAATTTGTGTTGGAATCGCAGATAAAAGTTGGGATCAATATTTACAACAGATCGGCAATCCCACGAGTTACGAAAATCAGAGTTTCTATATAATACTTTGTGAATGAAATCGCCCGACGTTCCCTAATATGTTCTACTCTTGATATATTTGCATTGACGGACTCCAAATAATTTTTGTTTTCAACTGTGCATAAAAAATACTTCATAAATAATAATTCGAAACACAGAGATGAATTAATACAATTTCAAACAAACTCACGATCACGATTGATACGTTTGTGTTTACCACCTACATCCTCATCTAAATCCAGTGGATTTCTGTGAAACGGACGTTTGGCACCAGGAACTGAATCATCACTAGATGATTCAGGACTGCTGGGATTGGTGTTTATGAACAGTGGTGATGGCAAAAAATGAATAGGAGAATCCGATCGCTTGACTACATATGGTGCTTTAACTACACCTGGATAATGACCTGTAGATCGAACATACTGGTATGGTAAGTATACAATGAAATGACCCATACCAATATAACCAAACTGAAACAACAAATGAATAATTTTCATAAAATTAATAATGTTGAATATATGAAATATGTTGCGAGAACTTACAAATGCATTCATTTTCTCAAAGTATACGACTGCAGAACATTTCTCACGATCATGGTAAATTACGAATTCACCCACATTGTTCATGACCTATAAATTGAAATTGTTATTCATCCACGTTGGATCATTTGAGGACAATCAAGTATACTGTTGATAAATCACTCATACGAACATTTGGATCGAAATACCCAGACGACATCACAATCGGCAAATGTTCATTTGCTAAATATTGACGTCGTTTGTACCATAATAAATCAACAACTTCGTCCGTAGCATATTCCACTCGTACTTTTATAACAAGCGGCATGTCGTCCAACAACTCACGTTTTGACCGACCTGTTATAAAGTGAACAAGAGTTATAATTTTCTCTCATACAATGATTGAACTTAAATTCCCTGATGTCATACTGAATGTCAAACTCAATTTATATTGATGGGAGATTCGGAACCTAATTTACCCAAGTGCAATTGTGATGAATAGTTAGTTGCATTATCCTGGTCCGATGAATATTCTCTTCCCCCAACACTCATAACGAAAAAATGCAACAATACCACGAAAATCATGGTCTTCAAAGAAGTTGGTGCCATCGACATCTCCAAAGACATATTGAACAGAATCCGAATCAACGTCGACTTTTATACCCGTTTCTGAGAAGCTAGCAACATGTAGACTTGGTCTCACTGCGTCTGGCGATAGACAAGGAGAAACGAAGAAGTTTATGTCGCCAACTGTTGCCACACAAATGATTTGATGGTAGTTTATGGCAATGGAGCAATCACGTAGACGCAAGTATTGTATCATCTGGATATCTAAAAACACTTGTCTCTTTGTGTTAACCTCTTATCATGTTATGGAAAATATATACCAGTCGACTGCCAGAAAATTTCTCATCACCACTTCATGATATCTACAAGCACATCTGAACAGGTACCAATACCTAGATATTCAATATTGACATTATCGCTATAATTCTGTAATTAAATAATTCATGAAAAAATGCTAAAGAGTTGACTACCATATAGAATTCGAAGAACTGATTTGTTCCATTCGGTCTGTGATACATGGAAATACAAACATGTTACCTAGAGTGAAATGAACGAATTCAAAGGAGGAGGAGAAGAAAAACAATATTCATACTTTGTTGCCTGCATCATGAAAAATCATGAACATTGATTTGGTATTATTATCACTATCCTTTGTTACAGTTATTACATTCATATTGTATCACAGGATAAGAATATTCCTTTGTTCTTCCTTCTACAAAGTAAGTAGAATATTATACTCGACAGATAAGAACAGTTTGAATAAAACACTGAAAACTGAGTACCCGAAAAGACGTGAAAAACGGCCCTCCTGTGTGACAGCAGTTCGCATAGTCCTTGAATAAATTCCTCAAATATTCAGAGTTGGGCAGGTCTTTTTCTCATAAAACACACATACACCATCCCAACAAACCTGTAAAATGTTTGTGTGGATTAATTTCAAGTTAACGTTGTAAGCATAATGTATTCGAATAGAAGTTTCACCTTATTACGATTTCCACAAATAGTACCATCGAGTGGATGGGGAATGTCATGATGAGAAAATGACCCATCATCATAATTTCGACATTTCAAAGGAACGTCGCACTCAGTAGTTCTGACATAATCTTTTTGTAGCCTATGTGCTAGCTGTTCGAATTCACATAAAACGATGAGATTTATACTGATAGAGAGAAGGCAGAGCAAATACTGATCAATTAGAGTTCACTTACACTGACAAAAGAATCATAACCATAGCAAACACACTGTTTATATGGAGACAAATATACGGATGGTCCAGGTGGTCGGAGTGATCGAGGTGCATTCATGAGGACACAACGCTTTCGATTGTCTCTATGATCGATACATAACGAATAATTACAAAAGTTGCGTTCATCTATAATCTCTACCAATGACGTCGTACTCCAATTCTTACATATTTACATTCAAATCTATAAATTCTTCCAGCATACCTGGTAAACTTCAAATATTGGACATAACTCTCATAGCTCCATTTGAGACAGTTATCACATTTGGAAGCTCCTTTTTGCATAAAACCAGAACATGTTTGTGAACATTCAAATTCATCGAGCGTTGCGTCAACTCGAAGGGACAATCTACAAAAAGTAAGCAATGCAACATCAATTGTCACGGGAATAATTTCGGATAGAGTATACGAATTTCATTATGTTACAATGTAGCATGGAAAATATAACTTACGTTCGACCAATTTCATGAACAACAACTGCATAATCAGTTTTGTAATTGAACACTGTTAGTGGAACTGCAGAGTAGAACCGACCCGCCTTTTTCGCTTCATATATATCCATATCAGATTCGCTTATCGCTGGAAATGATATTTTCATTTTACAGAGATGAAAATGTGGATTGAATAATATATTACTTGCATCAATAGACTTCATGCATTATTACTTTTCACGATTCTTACCACGTAACTGGCGACCATTCTCCACAATGGGAAGACTGAAAAGTTACAATATACAAATTCATTTTGCGTTCAAATTCAACTGTATATGTAATCACTATTCAAGAGAATCAATAGAATAACCCATGAAAAAATTACCTGGTGATCAAAAAAATATGATCAAATGAGTCGGGTGAAAAAATATGTTTGCGACTCTCAATATCGTTTCGTAAGAGAGCAACGGATTGGGGGTATTGGAATTCACCATTGCTGATGAATCTGAATGGTGCCGAGTCCTGTAAATGTGGCAATGTGACAAATAATAACAAAAAAATTCATGAACGATTACCAAGCTCATACTTACATCTTCAATAACAATTCTAGCAATATTAATACGGAAATCTGGGCTACCTAGTGGCATCAATTTAAAACTCATATCAACAGCATTCAAGTAAATTATACAATATCTCACAACCCATCCAATGTTCCGATCCACATTGGGAAATTGTTTGCTAGAAAAACAATGAATTATCCAATTATTATATTTGTGTGTACTTCATCCTTTTTAAAACTGATAATAAAAACATATTCGATAATTACAAAATGTCTGCCATGTCACGAGTTACAAAGACTAGAGATTCTAAATAATACTCAGATATGCGGACCCCACGACGCTTCCTAATATTCCCGACATCCGATGCATTTACGTTCATCTTTGGTCCTAAATTTTCTTCATGTACTATACATAAACACATTCCCTGTTAAAATTCGCGATATTGACTCAAGTTTTGACAATTTATGGTTAACTCACGATATCGAGTGAATCGTTCCTGTTTAACACTTGGACCTTCGTCAGAATCATGTGAATCTGAGGAAAATTCACGTTTTGGAATACGAACTGAATCATCATCAGATGGTCCAAAACTGTCCATGTCAACATCCGTATCAAATAATGATGGAAATGTATGACCACGATAACTACTGGATGCTACCACAAACGGTTCCCTAACGACGCCAGAGTAGGATCCAGTGACTTCATCGAACTTGTACGGCAAATATGTGATGAAATAACCCATACCGATATGCCCGAACTGAAATCACAGGTTCACAGGCGACATCAATATTATGAACCGTTCAAAGAGAATTATAAAAACTTACAAAAGCATTTAATTCCTTGAAGTACACAACCGACACTAGATTTTTGAGATCTTGGTAAACAATAAATTCACCAACATCTTTCATTGTCTGTAAATTGAAAGCCATTGATGGAATTAATAAATTTGCATTGAACTGTGGAGGTTAACTTTGATGAAGTCTTTAGTATGAAAACCATTGATACTTACATTTCCATCCAAATACCCAGAAGACATCGTAATCGGCAAATATTCATTGGCTAAATATTGATGTTGTTTAATCCATTCTGAATGAATTATCTTTCCGGTAGGTAACATAATTCGAACTTTCATTATTTTTGGCATCTCATCGAACAATGAACGCTTGGATCGTCCATTTCGAGGAATTTGATAATCTCTGAATACTTCTATCGATATTAATTGATTTGTCAATACACATGTGACAATCTGAATGAAGAGAAAAATTATTCTCTTGAAGAACTACTGATAAAACTAATTCACCTAATTCCGATTGATTTGATGAATCCGTCGCGTTGTAATCTTGTCTCTGTTCGTTCCTCGTTGTGGCATTCACAATAATTATTTGTATCGATACAAAAAGTATGACACGATAGATTGAAGATGTCAGGAACATTGTCACAAATATGATGAAAAAACTGTCTGAGTTTGCTGACTTATTCACCTGCCCTACCGATTTAACGACTGCTCGTCTCGGCTCAACACTTCGATATTGATAAGAGAATAAGCTTCAACCTATTTTATCTCAAAGTTGCTGTGAATGTATTTTTCAATATTCATTCATGAGGGATGACGCAGTTGGGTTGGATTCTCTATTTGATTTAGCTGGTCATTATTACCATACTTTTCGTGAGAAATGTAGAGATTGGCAAGTTCATGCTCGCATACATCCTAATCAATCAAAAGTATTGATAAATTTTTAGAATTTGTATAAGGTCGCAATATATCTTTTTCAATTGCAAAATCTAGATCGAAACAATATTGCACATCATAATGGAAATTATACTAAGATCATGATAAGCACATAAAAGAATATACGAGCATCCAGACCTATTATCAATTGATAGATAGAAATTATAATCAACCAGATGTGCGTGAGACGACTTGTCCACAAAATCATGAATAAATATATAAATTTCATGCGTCAATCCATACAATGATCTGAATTAATAAGAAACTCAACGGAAAAGAGAGCCTTAGCAACAGTGAACAAGTCTCGTAACATGCTATGAGTTCACAGTTGCTTGCAGAACAGAGGTGTTGTTGAAGAATGGAGACATCACATTCGAAGGAAGTGGCCTTGGAATAAACTGACAACTAATTGGAGAAATATCATTTCAGGAAAAACGTAACAAACAAGTGTTATTGACAGTTCAAAATATCGTTTATTTAATATCCATATCTATGAGTGCTTCATGAATTAATACAATTCCGTTAAAACGTGGCTTTACGATTATGTAAGAAAATAAAACAAGTAGAAAAAACTGAAACGCGGTGCTATTCTGAAATTATCATACCTCTCCACAGAAATATTATCCGAGTGGCTTTATTGACGCACAACACATCTCCAATATTGAATCGACACATAAATTCTTTTGATCTATCTCATGTCTTTTCACTTGGTACAAAGTGCCGATTCGAATGGGAGACATTCAACTTCCCCGCAAACCTGCGTAGAGAAGTTATGGTTCTGAGTAAAAAGATTCAATTTTTCCGAAATGGAGGATCCAAAGCAGTCCATATTTTTTGAAATCTTTCACGAATAGTATCATTGAAAGATAGCAATGTTGGTTCATGATGAGCTTGATTACCATTAGTTTTCAAACATCGCAATGGTTCTGAACATTCGTTACTACCATCGGCGTTCTGTTTTCTCTCTTGTTTATTGAACATTAAAAATTGAAGTTCTAATTGTTACTTAACATACAACGGTATATGGAGCATAATCAAAGCACTGGCATTATTGCCCTGGCGAAACGGTAACAGGTGGTCCTAAGGGCTGCAGTGATCGCAGTTGGTTCCTCAGAGAATATCGATTGCAATTCTTACTTGATTCATCAAACTTCGAGATCGAAATTGTAGAACATGTCTTATACTATTCATGAAATAGCAGTTCGATCTTTTTCCACATATCCGAAAAAGTTTTCAAACTGTTTTGTCTGTCACTCCATTTGAGACAGTTGTCACACTCAGAACTTCTCACCTGAAACGCAAAAGTAGGGAAAACATTACTCACATGGATTATCATCTGTTTTTGTAATCTGAAGTTGAGCTGTCCCTATCTACAGAAGTTGGAAATATGGAATTCTCACGTTAGACCTATCTGATGAACTGCCACTGAAAGATTGGCCTCAGGGCCCATCACAATGATTAGAACTATATCACAAAACTGACCCTGCTTCTCGCAGAAACGATAATTATCGAAATTCAGAGTTGGATTCAATACACATATATAAAATCTCATTTTCCCGATTCACTGTGATTGGCTTCTAAATCATCGTAGGAAATTGTTTGATAGATCATACGACTCTAAACTGCGAATGTTAACCAATGCAATTACTGAATACGCTCTAATTATGATGGAGAAGTTTCGCAATGTGTAGACATAAGCATAACAGTTTACATGAGCCAACAACAAAACGGATTTCCTAGAAATGAATTTGACGGTTGATGAAATCTGAATTATAATACAAATCTCAGCAGAAAAACATATCATGCAGCAAAAGTTATTGTGTGGTGAAATAGTGATCAATGTTAATACGCAATCATCATCGCGTGTTCTTATGCTTCATCGATTCAGGAAATGGATATTTACAGTCTTCCTCATATGTAAACATTCATTACGATAATTTCTGGATTCATTATTATGAAATGAATTTCTCCAAATGGAAATGAAATTTTTTATTTTACACTCCTTGGATTCCGGTTTCATCTCCAACAATAAATTGCAAGAGGAATCTGTATGTATATAAACAAAAGAAAGCAGAGAAGTATATTCACTCACGTTTATATTCACTTTATAAACAAAAGATAGAGATATTGACCAATTGAAAATAAAGACAGACGGGCAGAAGTAATAGTACAATATGTGCGAAAAACATATTTATACTGATGAATATAGAGAGAAATGCGAGGAAACGTTCCAACACTCGGCATTGCCATGAACAATACTCCTTCTTTCTCATTCCATCACATTCTCTTGTTATATCAGTCCTGCAATAGTCATCCATGTGTCATTACTGCACACTATACTCAAATTTATATTCTTGTTTGATTTTCGCAATGGTAGGAATGATTCGAGTGTAATCGATACAAATACCACACACGTTTCACGCAGATTCAGAATAAATTTCTTTGTATCCAGTTATGTAATGTGGATAAAATGCATAATTCTCGTTTGTTAACACATTTGACTGTGAAAAAGAAAACAAACGTGTAACAAAGCTTCCAACAATTATATGGAGTACAAAAAGTTAATCCCTTCGTCGCATCTCGAATATGTAAACATTGACAAATGGCACGTCTATGCAATGTACTTTATATAAAATAATCGCATTTTGACGGTGCTCTGTTTCATATTGGACTTTTGAACTAGAAAACAAGAACTTAACCTATAAGCAGATCTTCAAACTGTACTTGAACTTTATTGACCACTTCACTTTCATATCATCCATAAATCGACATTTCATCATACAGATTTCAATATCATTCTCAGTATATATTCAAAATTTCAATTTGAACTATCCTACTCCATAACATGAAATCCAATGATTGGATACATTGAAGAGTACCATCAAAGAACTCTACCAATCTCACTCTATTTTTAGACCACAAACAATCATCTCAATCATGATTAGCAGCATTTCTCGAGTATAATTCCAAAGTATATATAACCTTACACAAAGTATATATTTATACATATAAAAGGAGAATATAACATCAGCAATGAGCGCCCGCGCACTTGTATTCACGTTCATTTTATCTGTTGGCGCATCGAACGTTCCGCTATGGTGAACATCGAAGAAGCATCAGGGCGAATGCATCCAGGGGGCATCTAGTATATATGTATCTGTTAGTAAAGTATAAATGTACGTGTATGAGTATATATATACGTAATAAAACAACTGTGTATGCATCGCGAATGTCCGAGGGTCGTTACTCGTTCAAGTTCAAGGACACACCAAGGATGCAAGGTAGGAAGCAGAAGAAGATTTTACGCCATATAATATAACACGTTTAGAATTTTACAAGGCCACAATAAATGGCGCTTCCTATATTCGCATTACTGTTACGTGTACATGAATTTTTCCATGTACCTATGTATTTTACCGAGAACGATATTTTTTATAGAATATTAATTCTGATACTACCTATGAAATTGTTCTAAACCAAAATCTTCAAGTTCAAAGAATAAAATAAAAACAATAGCGAAATTCGAACTTATTTTTCTATCACAGAACAATGACGGAGGTAACAATCAGAGCGAAGAAAAATATATTTCAGCTACGAAAAATGAAAAGCAATTCAATGAATGAATAATAAAAGGTAAAATTGATGTACAATACAAGTCCTATTCGCACTTTGATTCTTGGAAGAAGAGGGCGTTTTGCCACAACTCTTTTGAATAATTATCACCCACAGTCATACACGTATAAATATGAATAAAACGAAAATATATATAAATATCTACACGTGATAAATAGTCACAAGCCCCGTCCATATTCGTTGTGGATAAGATCAAACACCATAGGAAGAATTCAATGCATTCACATTGTACATACACACACAAATATTTTTATCTATGTATACATATGTATATACAAGACAGAGAGCCCTTCGGCTTTAGTTGTTGCGCGCATGGGCTAGAACGTTGGAGCTACCAAGGTGGTATATAGTCAGTGAAGCCACATCGCTGTCAGTTGAAAAAATAAGCAAGCGAGTACCACGAAAGATTGGCGATATCGAGCGCGTGAAACATCCTCTGATGCTATAAAAGAGTATATGTGTATATGAAACGTAGATATATACACCACATGCATATATGCTGATAGATATATATAATAACACGATGTGTCACATACAGTATGTGTATTGAAAAATAAAAATAAAATGAAAATGTGTCTGAAAAAATTCGATGCATTCAATTCGCTCCCAGTTCTTCTGCTTTTGTGCTGACTGATTAGTAAAAAGCCATGGCATGAGTTGGCTCAATCTTCAATCCAACTAACTGGTATCATTCGTTCACACCCGAGTGCATTAACCATTAATTTCGTGACATTAAGGGTTATACATGCAAAGAAATATCCCAAATCTAATTTTGAGGTACAGCTGAAGTAATCATCAAAGGGTCATTATTGCTATGGGAGCAATGAACGTTAGTGTCATCCTTGTTAATTATTCGAAATTTTGTACAGAACTTTATTTCAGTTGCTCAGGAACATTATGATTGATGAAGTTCTACACCTCCATTGAATACTAGTTATCAACTTGTAATTGTATGAATTTATTGACTTCATTCAGACATTCTTCCAATTGTTATTACACTTTCTAGTTCCTCAATTACTTGGACCAATAGCTCCTACATCCCCTAATGGTGAATTGAAGATTTCCGTGGATGTATTCCCTAATACAAATGTCGATAAAACATTTAGGAAGTATCACTAAAAATTTTTGTCAGTCTCTAGTGGACTGAGAATTTCTGATAAAATAACAAGAGATAGAATGAATGATCACGAGAACAGCAGGAATCTGGCAAGTGGAACAATGAAGATGGTGAAGCCTATGCATCTGACAGTGTGTTACGGTGGAAGACGTTGAGATCATGAGCCAGCTCGTAGACATATAAAACCGGAAATATTTTCCCAGTAGAAGATCGTATGAGGGCCATTCACCTTCCAGACTTGCTTCTTTCAGCTTCACACTCAACCCTGCATCCAATATCTTCCAAATCGCTGTTCCAATGGATACACCTTCTATCCAGAGACTGCGAATCGCAGAATAGTAATCATTATATTCTCGAACATTTTCTTCTTCATTAGGAGTTCCAGAAAATGATTCTGATCCACATGACAAATGTCACATCGCTGATGGATCGTTCTTAGCTGTCTCGATTTCCTCCAAATCAAATTCCATGTTGAAATGTATTTAAATTGAGCCATGTAACTAAATATTGCACACCTTTGATAATTACCGCTTAGCCCATATCTAATTCTATTTTCTCATAAATCTTGTTGCATTTACATGTGTGTACTTGTAACAACGGTGAGAGAAAAAAATCGCAACACACTATTTTTTTCACCAGTCAGTACACTGACGCTCCCTCCCAAATCGTGGCAACATCATCGCATAATTCACAGCTATTACTTCTAAAATGACATAGAGAAAAAATATTATTTATAAATTCAAAGTCATATACAAACGTTCATATGAAACGCTTTCATTCCCGGTGTCACACGTTCAATTCCACATGTGATATACTACTTCCTGCATGTTGGAAAAATATCAAAAATGTCTTTATGCAACGCAGTTTATAAAAATATATTGTGACATGAAAAGTACACTTTATGAATATCATTTGTATATGTGTTTGCATGTTTATGGGTGTTCAGATTGTCACGTCGTGCACCACACGTGGTATTCATAATTTCCACAAGCAACGACGCGTAGCTGACGTCGATCGCATTGGCCACCGTATGAATGTTCACAGGGAAAAAATTCGTGCACAGTCTCAAATTTCGTGTACATGATTTGTAAAAGTTTTCTCACTCCTTTCACCCTGCACTCGGACTATTTCCTAATTCAGTTTTTTCGCATTCTCTTCTATTTTATTTTTTTTTCCTTATCCACAATAGATATGTCAATGTTATTCATAATACTGCGCCCATAATCATTAAAATACACACGTATGCCTGTGTTGAATCTCTATATGATGATTCATGAAAGTAGATTATAAAAAAACTCGTGAAATCTTCTTTACGAAAGTGCCAAGTATTGGACGGTTTTTCACGGAATATACTCACAGTTGAAGGCACTGTAAAGCGCCATCAGCGTATCTCCAACTAACGTGATTTATTGATCCAGACGTTGAGCTTCCATGCATTGATAAAACCCCGTCAAAACAGTTCCGGTAAAAATACGTACAGGCATGTTGTCTGGTAGGAAGTCGACTCATCTTTTCATCTTCTGTTACTTCTCATCCATAGCTTTTTCAGCTCACGAATAGAATAAAATTACCTTTCCTTTACCTTTTGTTACTTTATCTTTGATGAAGATCAAACAAGCTTGATGTCTTCGAAACTACGACGAATACGACGATAGTATTCCATTCCAAATCCGTACGCCTAATTGATAAAATAAAATACAAAATGATAAACTTCTATCTTCAACCCCTACACCAACATCTGGCTACAAGAATTTTTCTCCTCAATTCTCATCTGCTACTCACCAGAATGTAAATTGGAAATATCACAAACTGAGCGTTGAACCTTCTTGTTCTTTAATGCACCTGAAAGTCAAAAAATGAGATAGGAAAATAATTATTCAAATTGATGTGTACGTAAAATGAATTTATATAATCATTGCATGAAGAAAATATGTGGATTTAATTGTGTATCATGCATACGTGTGTAATAAAACTGATATTTCAAGTGAAGAATTTTCTATTCCCTCGTCATTACATTGGTCATCTTTTTTTTTCTCAAACCCCTCTGGGTGTTGTGTATATATAACATATAAACTACGTCCGTTAGTTGTGGCAATCACTTCCTAAGAACTCATCAAGTATCTTGATTGTAAAATATATTTAGTGCCTTAATCATAACAAATTACATCAGCGAATGAACGTATTATAAACGGTTGAAATTCAGCACTGTGCATGTGTGGTTTTGCGGACTCATACAGGTCTGAACAGCAATATGAATGAGAAAGACAACAAAGCCTGTAATAACGATATTTCCTCTGCCAAGTCACTTTTTCACTGGGAATCCTGCGGAGCGTGACCTTACAGTAGTCACAAATCATGTAAAAGAAAACAAGGAATTGTTGTCACTGTCATTCTTCTGATCTTCAGTTTTCAAATAATAGGGAAAACCACTCGATCCCCCTAAATTATTCCATCGATAATGGGAAAAATTGCGATAATCGCAGCATGCTCCATTTGTATTGAGAATCAGACTCAAATGAAATAATCGAAATGTTTAACCTTAAAACATTGATAAATGCTTTGATGATTGCGGATTGAGTTCTGAGAATGACATCAATTTATTTTCTCCCGACTGTTCATTTCCACCATCATTACGATCCTCTTGAATCATCCGAGTACTTCAGAGTTATTAATCATCCGAAAACTGTAAAATGAAATCACATTGATATTCCACTAGCAGCGAATCAGAAAAATACTGAACAGATAAATAATTGTACTTAATTCCAATTACAATCTGATGATTATCATCATCAAGATGACAATGATACTAATGAGATTAATAATTGTGGGGACATTTTTTGTAATATACAATTCTTCGTGCATGTACCTTCGAACGATAGACTGGGACAGCTGGGACAATCTATATGAAGATATATGATCATATTCCTTTTCCTTTTCCTGACCCAAGCGTGACACGATCGATTGTGTAAAATCGCCGTCAACGAGTTGTCCATTAAATAGAAAGACACAAGTACAATCGAGATAATAAACAATACCACATAATAGGCGTGACCCAACGCGCACATAACCTCAATGCAGACATACAAACCTTAATTGACCTACTTCTATTATTATTAATTGCGCATCTGTTCACTTTCCGAACCACAATCACTGCCCGCATCAACAATAGCTGATTAATAGTTCATCCAATATCGAGAACCAAAGAAGAAAACGATAGCATTAATATAGAATATCGTAATACTATTTTTAATTGAGTTGTGATATTCATGTTGGCCATGATGGTTGCACAAAAATGGAAAAATTTGCATTCTTTCAACAAAACCGGTGCATAATAAATGATGAACTTCTTCTTCTTCGGATGATATCCAATTAATGGAATACACTCAGTTATGTTTCGTAAATTTGAAATAGAATATCGATGATAGAATAAGATGAAAAAGAAGAAAAGGGCATCTTTCAGTGAATCGAAACGCGGAAAACAGGACTATAAAATGATGAGCAACTGGAAATCGAACAACTACTTAATCTTCCTATGTCAATTTATACGATCAATTATTCCGTCTGAATGGTGCAATATATTCTTAATTAATTCTACTATTTTCGAGATGTGATCCATTACAAAATGATCCGACACGCCAGAGAAGTTATCACGCAGAATAATTGAAAAAATAATTCAATTCATCTATTAGAATATTATCATTATTAGCAGGGAATGGACTTATACCCCTACGAATAACCACCTCAACTCTCTTTCCTACCTGTTTAACAATTAAATTCCTAATTCAAAAAATAAATAATAAATACTTGGATGTTAAGTATGACAAAGAGTGGATTTTCCACATTGCGAACGAGTGTTTCTTCTTCATCCACTTGTTCTTCTTCTTCTGGTGATATCCTCTTACCGCACCATCATCATTCCCGCATCATCCACTCTGCTGATGGAATGATATAATGGATCTAATTGTAAGGTACAAAGTCGCGCATCGCGTCACGTGGCCCCATAATGACGGTAAATGCCGGTGACCTCGAAAGACGCTTGTATTCCAGTAGCCTGCGAGGGATGAGGACAATGTGGTCGAGATGGGGAGCCAGACGGCGATACAACGGATGAGTGTAAATTTACACATATGCCGTATTAGCTTATTTACTCTTGATGATAGCAATAGTTCGATACAGTAACAGATAAATGAAAATGTTTCCTGTAATTCAAGTATGAGACAAGCCATGCTGAACCGTCTGAAATCAATGCTCCTTATTTTAAGATGACCATACGGATTTTTCTGAATCTCAGAAAAAAAAATTGGAAAATCTCAAATTTCTCACATGAGCTAATTTACATTTTTCTGATTCCAATGAAAACGATCACTGATCAGTATTTGTAGTGACACATGATACATGGGATATAAATATCATGAGATAATCCACAATTTTCGAAACGCTTTCTTTCATCAATGATCCCGTTCTCCGTCAAAGTTTCCATCATATCGAGACATTTCCCTGCATATGTCCATTCATATGCGGCACCATTAGTGTTGAAATCTCGAAATCTCTCCTGAACACGGTTTATCGTATCTTCTTCACAAACCTGCAACTCATCGACTAATGAGAATCCCTCAACTCGGGAAGATTTAATCAATTCACCATTATTGTTGCAGATTGTCCAGTTAGAGTGTTCATAACTTTGATCGGTCGGGAGTTTTCTGTGAGGTTTCCTATCCGGTATTGATTATCGAACCACCAAGGACATCTATTCAACGGCCGCCAATCACTCGACGGTGCTGCAGTACCAACATCTGGTATCGGACCATATGGACAAAATGGTACTTCCGCGCCAGTAATAGGATGGATATGATAAAGAATATCTCCACTATCAGGATCAAACCAGTGACTTATATCCTGACCGGCGTACGCCAAAATTGGTTTTATTTCTTTTTTATCGCGCCATAATTCACATAATTTCGTGAGGTCATACACATGCGACAAAAATGACACCCAACAGTCGTCCGGTTTGTTGTGAATGACCACTTCCGTTTGTAGAAAGTACGGGTATTCCCGTGGAGATTGGGAATAACTTTCGATATTTGATTCTTCAATCTTCTCCCAAAAATTGTAAGAATATAAGAAGACATAAGTTATCATCATTCATCAAACAAATGTGAATCACAAAAAGTATCGCATCCATTAATGATAATACACAATTGAAATTCGCGCCTTTTATAATAATTGATCGTATCTGATCTAATTTTAATCAGAAATTAATTCGAAAACGAACATAAATCAATATTTGCGACAATAAATATATATGAACTCGAATTTCATTAATTCATCGATTCTAGAGTTGAAATGGTCAAGAAGTATATACGATTGATTCATATACCGCGTACATGAATCAACTTCCTGTTTGAAGTTGCACGTTTTCAACAGAACCAATTTGTGGTTATATATTTTTTTCAAAGTTTCACATTTTCATACATATATATACACATACACAACATATACATCACACTTGTATGATGGCTGGGGCTACTACAGAAAAGGTGAGTGCATGAATAAGTATAAATGAAGCAAAAATTTATTTATTGATTAGCAAAACAATTTTCTGAATAAATGTGTGTCGAAAAATTATAAGATCATATACACGGTGTTAGGTTAGTTTCACCATCGACCGGTAGTGTTCTAGCGTGGCAAGAGACATTGTTTGTGTTATTTCCGCGATGATGCCTTCTATTGTGGTAATCCCTATTGATTAATAAACAATATACTCAACTGTATATTTTTCGTTTTCATAATAAACATATAGAAATATTATTCTACACTCTGGTCTTGTTTGTTAGCATTTCTGGTGATGCATTTGCAATATTGATTGTCCGATGTAAATCTAACCTCACTATTTTCCGAGGCGATTTTTCCGAGTGGGCAGACTAGAATATTCATGGTTGATTTTAGAGGGTGGATTGATGGAGATTACAATTTTGTGATCAGTTTCGATGATTATTGAGGAATTCACAGAAAATTTCGGATTGATCTCCGTTCTACTAAAAATTATTTTCAGCTCCACTAACCTCACTTCTCACTTGAATTGGATAACGCTCTCATTCTAGCTTGGTCATGACAATGAGAACAATGACAAATATAGAGCATTGTTGAAACTATTCATTCTCTATTCGAATCGATATAATAGAATAAAGTTTTCTTTTCTCTTCATCGTTAAATTGAATTAAAATGTTCCTTTTATTCATTAATGCTAGAATACTGAATTTCCAGAATATCAAGCCAGTTCTGTTTCAGTTGTCATTAAGCAAATCGTCGATAAATCCCCGAATCTATTTTTCTGATTACGGTGACATTTCATCTGTCAAAATTTTTTTGTTGATATGATTCTCTATTGTATGAAAATTGGATTCATTGAACGATTGTCGGATAGTTCTGTCGGGTTGTTAATTGTGAAGATTTACCATTTGTCAAAATTTATTTTCAAAGTGGAAACCTTAGCTATGCATTTTATCGGAATATTTTCGAAATTTTTGACGTAATCGAACTTGATAACTTCGATTCTCATTGAAAGTTTTCAATGTCTGAATCATCAAAATCAATATACAAATATTTTGGGATATTTCATTGAGGTAATTGGATTTAATTCATGAATGAACACGTCAATGCTAGAATCATTCTAGAGGCAATAGAGTCTAGAAACATGATAGTAGTTTGAATCCATTGATGCAATTTGGTTCAATTTTTCACTTGACCTCAACGCGCAACGAATCATTAAGTCCATCTTAATTCAACTCTTTCATGCAAATACTTTGATAAACTGGTTGAAAATATTTTGTAAATGACGTCAAAGTCGGAAGAGCATGGTCCGAGTCAATTCATATATTGATATCAATCATTGTTTCATACTTACACTGATAGATTCTCTTGACATCATCGCTCCATACGGCCATAATCTGGATGTTTTTGAAATTGACATCGTACAAAATAACAGCAGACATTTGACTCTCTGATAAAATTTATGTGCGCAATTTCAGGGTATCGAAGTGATCAACCATGCCATTATGGCAATTTGAATCCAGGAGCAATCTGGGAAAAATTCTTCGAAATCATATATAAATTTCTCTCTTCATTTATTTCACTTCATCTCACATATCAAAATAAGTTTCGTTGGATTTATAAATTAGACAAATGTTTCCCACGTTTTTTCGACCGAGTACCAATTGCGACTCGAAATCATTGAAAAATGTATTCACAGAAACGGAAAATATGAAAGAAAAAATAATCAATGGGGTCAGGCATGAGGAAAAAAATTAATTTCATGAACTATAAAGATGATAATCGGGAAATCGACTCTGAATGCTTATGTTGTGTTGATCGTACCTAATTTTCTATTTTGATTCTAACTTTCAGGTTCAAGAATACAAAGATTCTCTGAAAACTAAGGTGAATATATTGCCTTATTCACTTTTCATGATACAAGATGTAGATGAATCAATAATAAACTTTTCGAATTCTTTAGGCTGAACAATTGTTACTGAAAGGATTTCCCGAGAGAATTGTCAAACTTAACGAGATTCTGGCAACGCCAAGCTTTGCTAATCGCCATCTAGCAGAAGTTCATCAAGAATTAAATGTACCCATTCCAGACCCAATTGCAGTCAATCATTCCGATGACGGTCAGAGAAGTAAAAAACCTAGAATAGAAAATATCGTTGAAGATGTGCCGGGAACAAAAGTTATGGTTTTACCAAGTGGTCCAATACAATGCAACAAGCCACTTTGTGACATGATTCGCATTGTGAAACCATACATAATTCAACTTTTAGAGGATTCCAATTTGGTAAAACACATCAGATGGAAACATATATTGTCCACATTTTATTTCTACCAACTATAGTCATTGTTATCAATATTTTGTACCTTTTTCTTGTAGTTGAAAATGTGGATTTCATTCATGATCCCGAAAATTGAAGATGGGAATAATTTCGGCGTATCGATTCAAGAAGATACACTGGCGGAAATTCAATCAGTTGAAAGTGAGGCTGCTGCTTTCTTCGATCAAATTTCCAGGTAAATAGTTATCTTTATGTCTCATGAGATATGTTGAGTGACTGAGACTGAAAGTTTTCATGCGCATGCAACTTTCCCTTCCACTGCCATGAGGATCGACGTTCTCATTCATGTCACTTCTTTCAAATTAAATTGAATACAAAACTGTACGCTAAAATGCGATTGGGGCAGTTCGTTACAGTAATGAGGTTATACCTTTCCATTGAAATGATGACTAACAACAAAATGTATCTTCTCTGCAATGCACGTAATTTTTTTTGAATTTTGATTGAGACCATCGAATAGGAAATGAAGTGCGCATCACCTCTGGTTAATACTAATGTAAAACAAGCATGATGAGAACCCATCGTCTCAGTCACAAAACAGGAGAATCTTCCGCGACTTGTCATAATCTTATCATTCATCATTTTTCACTTTCTGCTTTCCAGGTATTTCGTAACCAGAGGAAAGATCCTGAGCAAAGTTGCCAAGTATCCCCATATTCTGGATTATAGACGAGCTGTACAAGAGATGGATGAAAAAGAATACACAAGTTTATGGCTCGTATTGAGCGAGGTGCGCAATCGTTACTGCTCTCTTCACGATCTGGTTATAAAGAATTTGGAAAAAATAAAACGGCCGCGATCATCGAATGCTGAGTCTCTGTACTGAGTACAACAGATACTCCAAATACATAAAATACTAATACAATATCGATGGCATCACTGACATGATGAAATAGCGAAAAAGAGCATAAACGAAAAACACGTTCATGATGTGGTTCGATGGGAATTGCATAGAAATGATCCAAGAATAAAAACACAATTGAAGAATCAACTCAATAACATTCAAACACACCATCCGAAACTAATTGAACAAATAAAACGAAATGGATAAATGATGAAATCATTGAACACAATTCCTTAAACTTAATGGTCTTGATTCGATCCTTTTTCTTGAACATGCTCCCCAATATAATGGACTATTGTCTACTTTACCGTGAAATATTTATTACATGTAAACCATGATAATTTTAACGAATAATTTTTCTGTTTTCTTCGTCGCTCATTCATCACTAGTGTGATTTTGTTGAGCATGATATGGATGCTAACGAATTTTTTGAACTATTGTTGCATACGTAAATTGTCATCTTCCGCAACAATTCATACAAAATATTTCCAGTCGAATAATTATATTGATATGGCTATTTCTGTCAAATTTCATATTAAATAATTCGACAAAAATAATCTCTTTTACTTATTTCGAACACAGTTCTGTCCATCCCTAGCATTCCCGGAAACGTCCTGGTTTTTTTTTGGTTACGAATATACGAAGCTTCTTATCGGAGTTAGCTAAACTCACCAGTGGGAGTAATAAATAATAATTATTGTTAAATATTTGGCTCCATTTTTATTTAATTGAGTATAAATATACAAAAGCAGTTTCATTTTTCTGCGAATTGGCACATTAAAACATCATCCATAAACCATGAATTTAAATATTGAGAAATCACATATCAAACAACTTGTAAATAGGGAAAAATATAATTGTCACTTCGGCTACAAATAGACTACAAATTATTCTATAAAAAAGACTGGGGAAGATATAATCTTTCTTTTCATTCATCACTAAGAAAAATGAATCATTCGTAAAGTCCAGGGTTTAGATATAAATGCTTATTGAACCCAATTGTTTTTACAGTAGAGGTTTGGCAGTGTTTCTCTGAATTACGCAAATCTTGCATACGACGATCCACCTATCAAAACAATATTCACATTAAGTCTCACGAATAGAGATTACGATAATCATATTCAGTCTCTCATCTGAGATCTTCATGGAGATCTGTTTCAAAAAATGAACAGCGTTCCAATCTCATTGCAAGAAAAACTTGTGATTGCATTCGAAGTATCCTGCCTAATTGTTGGAATCTAGACAAGAGGCAGATATTCTACATCAAAATTATATCTCACCATTAAAAATAAATCCTGAATATGTGTATTGTATGCATGCTTCATGAAAACGTCACACAATATTTGTATGAACCATGTCCCAGTTTTTCGATCACGATATGAAACATGTCCAGGTAGTGTTGAATGAGCTACGAGTATATCGTCATAGTTCCGCACTGACATATCTTTGGGAACATGTCTTGGTGGAGGAACATAATTCTTAACATCCGGTATAGCGGAATGACCTACTTCATCATCAAACTTGAATACGAATTTGCTATTTTCATTCATATTTTTGCACATTGACACAGATTTCTGTTTGACATTACCCCTGAGAAGAAGAGATATACATGAATGAACTTCATAATTGTGTGTATGTAACATGGACGATAATGAGAATATAAATATAGGAATAAATCAATGAATTTTACCTGCACATTTGAAAGATGAATACTTTAGGTTTGTTTATTAAATTTGGGCATCTCTCGGCAGTGAAATAACTCAAAATTTCACCAACTGTTATTTCCTCGTCATGTTTATCAATGATCACAGTTTGGCATTCTAAACTTGATCGCGTACCATGACCAGAAATTATCACAAAACATGAGTCTACTCTTTTGAATTTCTCGTCACTAGCAAACTGCTGCATTGCATCACGAATTTCCTATATGATATGTGAATTAATTAACAAAGACGGGACTTCATCAAATTTTTTCATCAAATTGCACTAAGCTGTAATCCACGTTATACTTACGGAGACTGTCAGATTTTTTCGTGCCCTAACTTTAAAACCCATTTGTTGAAAAAGATCTTCTAAATTCTTTTCATCATGCTCAGCTGCGACGCGATTCGAATTGCCTTTATAATCAATTAGAGTGATTATTAAGACTAAACCACGAACTTTTGACCGCATTCGATACTTATCAAGGAGTACATTCCCACTTCTATCAAGAAACATGTTAGCTTCACGTACACAAACTTTGACAGGACCCTCAGCGTTCGATGGATCGTATAAATCCACTATATTTCTATCGACTCTGTAATGTGAAAAGCATTCTTCCTCTATATATATTTGTCTTCCCGAGGAGTCGACTATTGTGACGAGGGAATGAAAATTGGTTGCCACATTACTATCTCAAAATATTATGAATCGTCTATATGATCACAATGACTTCAATACCGTTATCCTCATCCATATGATGCAATTAACGAGACAAAATGTATGTGAATGAAAATAGTTGAATTGTTATTCACCAAGATTTTCCCAGGATTCACATCCAATCGGACGCCACGAAATTATCCCTGTTCAGTCATTTTTCATTTCCTCACAATGGTGCTCCCACACAAAATTAGCTAAGACATTTTGACATTTTCTTTATCAGTAGTATTTATTCGCATCCTTACCGATCGAATCCGTTCTGTTTATCATCAATTTCCCTACTGTTATTGTTAGTTAAAGGCAGTCGTGGATTTTCTAGCATATCTATCACACTCCTATAATTAGCTTCGCTAAGACATTTGATTAGGTTTTGATATGCATTAGGTCCACGAGTTTTTATTGTTAACAATATATCTTTCATGGTCTTTGTGTCATTCAAGCTTCGCTAAACATGTAAATTGTACATTACAAAGTGTGTTAGTGATATTACAAATTGCAACAGGTGACACAAGAAATGATCAATGAATTACAACTTTACCTCCCATACTGGCACATTGACATCATCTCTGTTATAAATTTTGTGTTCGAGAAAGAGTGGCCAAAGTATTGTCATATCCAAAATCATCATCATTGCATCAATACATCTATCGATTCTATCACGATCTTGGCGTTCCATTATTGGCGAATGTTATCACTGGAATTATTTTTCAAGTTATCAGCAATTTTTCTTCCTCTCCTTTCGTTATGATAAAATAACATAGTTATGTTCAATGAGTGAAAGAATTTTTCTTCCCAGATTAGACGCTCCTCTCGACGATTCAATATGAAAAACTTCAACTATATTGATCCTTAAATCGTTATGGATATTTATTTTATCTGTTCACAAATTGAAATGAACAGATGTATACGAATTATCCGTTTCAATGCATCCTTTATCGAAAAATTCTTTGAGGATCATTGTATCGCATTCAACAAGTAGAAGAAACAACAGGATTGGCGAGGGAGACATCGACTTTTCCATGATTTCATTGATTCATTTGTGAACGAGTTTATCAATTGACGATGATCATCTCAACAATTGAACTTGCCACTTCGTTTCTCTTTTTCACTATATGCGATGAACTCGAATAAATAATTGCAAATTCTCTTTTTTTTTTCTGATGAATGAATGTCAACTTGTTCCGAATCATCTTGCTATATTTGATGTCCAAGGTAGAACGACGTAAAGAATCTCAAATTTTTCATGACATTGTCGATCCTTTTTTGGAAAATCTCATCGCTGCAGGATTATTCTTCTGATTACAAGATTATCCTCCATTCTTCCCTCCAAAATTATAATCACATAAAATTGGTGACAAGCTCGGAAATGTATTATTAGCAATCAACTATTGTTGAGTTATTGATAAATAGTGTGGTATTGTGCACTATTGTAGGATATTCTGATCTAATGATTTGCAAACAACTTGAATATATCCCAAAAAATAAGCAGTGGAAAGATTCAGTCATATATCACCATGAAATTACAAATTTATATCCAACAATTGAATATTCACCTGGGTTGCACTGGACGAAAGACCTATATAATGAATTAATCGTTAACTTATTTTATAGATCTCGATATGGATCGATGAAAAAATTACTGAAACTGCAACTCCCGCCAAGAACATTCGTTAAATGAAGGATCCTTTGTGTTATTCCCATTGGAAAAAATATAAATATACTGTCAAAAGATGAGTCACAACAATCTTTCAAGTATATTGTTGAGGACACTGACTGCATAAACTGTACAATACTTTCTACTTTTCTCATTGGCTTCAACTACCAAAATACCAATATGCATACCCAAAGTCACTGACATCACAGCTACTTCACGGCGCGAGATTCGAACTTGGGATATGATTGATCATTAGAATATTGGATACCTTCCATCACATTGTTTGAATGATAAAATTCATTCATGAACTCTAGCCACCTACTTCTTTCTCATTGATATTGTTATTATTGTTATTATTATTATTTCTTTTATATCATCCTTATTATTGTTATCATTATATTTTTCTTATTTTTTTTATAATCATTGTTGTTATTCATTAACTCCACCTCTCCTTCGAAAGTGTTAAATTCAGAACAAAAGGACCAGCCGAACTGACAATTTCACTCCTTTCTGAAAAATATAAATCATACTTACGAGATGCAGCTCGGTCGTTCCTGGACCTGAGCTACACAAAGCAACAGGATTTATCTATGGCTTTTGAAAAAATGTTTCTCATCATCTGCAAATGAAGTAAAAGTTATTAACAACGAACATTCGAATTTATTCGGGTCAGAATAACGGATAATCTTACCTCAGAATATTGCCAAGCTTGACGATCATCACCAGATTTATTATTGTGTTCTTCCATTTTCTCATCCCTTTTTTTCAATGATGCAAGCTTCGCCGTGCACTGCTTTTCGTAACATATATTTTTCTTTTTCAAAGGAAGTTTGGAATTTTTTCAAAATCGTTTTTTTTACTTTATTCCCCCCTTCTCGATATGTTCCTACATGTTTTCATACTCGCCGATAAAAAGCAGCTTGCCTTCAGTTGTCTAAGAATCTACAATTTTATGCAGAACTACATTCAGATGAGCGTCAGCAAATAAGTCAACATATTATTGTACAGTTTTCTTTCATATTCATATTCAATTGAATTTGGAAAAAAAGAACAATGAAAGATTCACCCAGTAGATATTAAAAAGTTTACTTGAAAAACGATAGGACTTTGCTTGTAGATCCCTTCACACTTGATACATTCTCATTTCCATCTCAAATTGTTTGATCAGCTGCACTCATTAAGGAACGCATCTCACCCTTTGCTGCAGCTAGAAGGCCGCATGTTCACCAATAATGAATCTGCAATTTTTAAATGATTTATTACGAAATACAATTATGTATTAAAGTTGTTGACGTCATATGCATTTAGATTTCACTCTATTTCCTCTTAATAAATCTGCGATAATATACTTTCGACGCAAGCTATGTTTTTTTGATTATAGAAATAATGGTAGACATAAACTCACCACTTATTTTCTTTCCGTAAACTGCATTCGTTACTGTTATTGCATATGGAAAGCCTGTTACTTCATCGATTATTTTAATACAACGATACTGCTTCATAGTTTTCTATTTAATTTAATGTGAAAAACTACTCTGAAAAAAAAACGATTGAAGCATGTGTTGAACCGAATTCAAAAAAACATAAGATAGGGCGCGGCCATATGCAATACTGACTGCGCACTACCTCGCTGCTGACAGTCTCGACAGCCGGAAGTCAGTAATTCCCTGGGACCAATATCCAACAAAATGGTATCACGTTTTAGCCGCATCAGCCGTGCTGAAAAGTCAGTCAGTGCTGCCGAAACATGGGATTTTTTTACCTCCTCTATACACGTCATTTATACGAGCTTCAGGCAAACGCGGCGCTATGGGAGGGGTAGAAAAATCCCACGTTTCGGCAGCACTGATTTCAGTGCCACTGTCAGGCGTCAGCTCATTTCTGAACAGGCTCTGTGACTAAATGCGATACTATTGGTTGATGTAATAGAAACATTTCATGAAAACTTTCATAACCCTTACACTTATGATGGTCCAAAACTCAATCACAAAAGTGAGGTTATATGATCGCAGTGTACACAGAGATTATCTATATTGATCATAACCAACATAATTAATCAAACAATTATTCTCTAAAATTTTCAAAATGTTTTCATCTAAATTTCTAGTGTTTCGTCCGCTGTTGTTAGGTTAGAGTAAACATAACCTACCCTGTAATCAAAATTTGGAATGAATAACACATAAGTCACCCAATAACAATAGATGGATTATATCATGTCTTAACTCATTATTATCAAATTTCAGCTGAAAAGTTGTCTATCCCAACAGCACAAATTATGGGATTGAAAACTTTCGATACGATCCCGAAGAAAAAGGGTAAATGAAAAATCACACATAAATACATATATATATATACACCGGCATTTTCATCAACCATTATTCCCATTATAATAAGGGAAGTTGTTGCATCAAAAAATCAGAGTACTAAATGCAGAAAGGAGTATTACGTCCAATGAATTGAAAGAAATATATCATGGCGGATTTTCTTTATTTTAGAAAATATTGAATGGCCTGAGAAGAATAAACTTCGAATGGTAATGAAAGTGCCGCAATACCCACCTCATCTGCGACCATTCAAAATGCAAAAACGATTGAGGTATATTAGGGGTCCTGAGGATGTGCACACTGAGTTCCTTCATCAACAATATGGTATCGTCGTAAGTAAAACAATTGTACAAACATGCAAATGAATTCTTCCTTCTCTCACTCATAACAAAAGAGAGTATAGACCGAAAAAGAAATAATTAAATATTAAACAACGTACTCACTTTTTTTCATTCTTCGCCACAACTTGCAGGCAGTGACGGGTGGTCGTATGAAATACGAACATTTTGAACTAATAAGAATGACTTTGCTCCGACGATGTGACTTTGATAAAATGTTTGCTGTGTGGAGGATAGACGATCCGTGGCAACCTATCACTAAGAAGGTTGGTTCATTTTAAGACACAACTTTGGTTCATTCAATGATGTACCACTGTGTATGTTCAGGGTCTAGGGCATCGAATGGGTGGTGGTAAAGGACCAATCGATCATTATGTTACACCAGTGAAATCTGGCAGAGTCATTGTAGAAATAGGTGGGAACGTCGAATATTTCGAAGTAAGTGCACCATTTAGTCTACATTTTCAGATTATTGATATATCCTATGTCATGCTCCACGTATGGCTCATACGATATGCCATTGTGAAAATGAATAATTGTTTTTCATTCATATATTCAACCGACAATACTATACAACTGTTATTATAACCAGATTGAAAAAGTGTTGACGAATCTTGCCAATAAAATGCCGTTCAAAGCAATAGCAACTACCCATGAAGAAATGTTGAAGAAACGAGCACTCGAAGAAAAATTGGAGAATGAAAATTTGAATCCATTCACATGGAAGTATATTATTGAGAATAATATGGCTGGATGTCATAAATGGATAGCGCCAACTGATAAAAGATGGTTCGCTAAGCACGTATAGTGCACAAATAGATGGATAACAGAACTAATTAACGTACCCATGTATTATTTGTAAATCCTAGAAAGAATAATAAATTTGCCTTTCTTCATTATTTGGGAGGACTTTGCGTTACTTTCATTGTTGTAATTAAAACATGCAAATTCGTGGATGAAAAATAAGAACATTAGTTCACAGAATGGTTCAATACAAATAATTTTTGTTCTATGAAAAACTCGTGTGAAAAATCATCATGACGAAATCCAGAAACAGCTGTGCTGGAATGGGGACTGTTCGCTTTCCCACCACATGGAACTCCGCGATATCTCTCCAATAATGCAACACCAAAAACGATATCGAAATGAAGGATTGAAGTAATAAATAACCCTTTTTTCTCTAACATACTCAAAGTATACTTTGAAAATATTCGCGATGTCATATTTCGACGATGAGGGAAGGGAGAATTGTGAGTGATACTTTACCAAAAAACAGTCGCACATCCAATATTCATGAATACCTGCGCTCCACATATCATAGAAGAATCCGTTGAAAAATGAAGATACTGATGAAATTAATAATGATGATGAATTTTATTTTGCAGCGAAAATTTGCAATGAATTTTCAATTTGCCATTGTACAATCAAGATTATATATTTAAGTTCAATTCATTGTTCTTTGTATACTCTCGTTCACGATTTAATTACACTAAAAAAATGTGCGTCATATGATGGTTGAAGTGAAAGAATGATTCTTACTATTAATTTTCATTTTTTTCCATTTTTATTACTTCATTTCAATTTTTTTGTTTTAATTCAATCATAGCGGCACAATAACTTTTTCAAATCTCTTCGTCGAATATTCTTCCACATCATTTTTATTCATTCACTTATTTACTTATTTCATGTTATTTTTTTTAGTATTTCCTGTTTTTTTTATTTTCCTCTCCGTTTATATTTATATCCCATATATCAAATACCATTTTTCTTTCAGATCGAACGCGCACAAATTTTTTTCTCTTGTAATCACTCGATTTTTTATTTTTTCAATATTACATTCAAGCCATGCTGCTTAAATATACTCTCTACAGGAATTAAAAAACAAATTGCATCGTTCTATCGATTTTCAGTTTTTTTTTTTTGGCTGCTGCTGTAACGACATTATCAAACAAAAATGTATTTTCTTTTCTTTTCATAATACTTTGATATAAATACGACATACATGATGATTACAACTTGACTGAGGCAGAAATTTTTTTCATCCGATAATTTCATCTCCGATTGATCAATCATTATCTCTTTCCCTTTGTTTCTGCTGTTCCTCAATTAATACAATTTCTATTTCTTCCCATTTATTATTCCATTCATAATAATATCGAATATAGCATATGAACTAATTCGCTTTGTAACACGTATATAATGATAATTGTTTACTTGGGTTTCAGTGTATTCAATCATTGAACGCAAATTATACGAATATGTTAATTCGTTGGCAATATAATTAGCTTTGAATCGACAATGTACATGATTAAGTGCCATAAGGGAATTTGTGGAACCACCGCGCGCCTCTCGGCTACAATAATTGTCTATGCATGTATAGCAGGTGGAAATAGGACATTTTTTAGGAATAAAGCGGTAGAGGAGTTAAAAATATCTGATGAGGCTTTTCGGATCAATACAATGTGTGTTCATTAATTATCGATGAGTAGCAGCCACAACTGAATTATTGAGGAAGGCCATGGGCGGGTTCTCTTTGTATAATATGCAGGGGAATTCACACTGCTTGATGCGTTTTTACATGGATTCGAATATATAATTGTATAACTGCAACGAGGTAGGACATGAGTTTTTTTATTATTCAAATAAAAAAAAATCTTTTCACGAATTGCGATGAATTATTTCTAATGCACTACGAATATTCCTTTTTTTCAGTTCTTCCCTTTTTGTTTTTCCTGCTATTTCCGTTCATACATAAGTAATTACGCTATATAAAAATTATTAAATAGCAAAACATCCAGCGTTCCGCGAAGAAAAAAAAATGAATGGAAATGAAGCTAATTGGAATAAGATACTCATAAATATTTAAGTATATCAGAAATTATGTACGGAAAGTTTTCAAGATGGGATTATACATTAAATGTTCAATGTCATTTCACGATTATGCACAATGTGTCTTCCTGTTTATATTAAATCTAAATGTCTCATCATCGTTCATTCTTCATCTTAAATAATGGACTAGAATGTTTGGGGAGAGCGAAGGATGTGTGCAAATATATGTGTTTATATGAGAGTATTTTTTTTCCAACCATAAAAAGTCACACTTCAAGCTTGAGCGCCGTTCAAGCAACATTTTTAATGAAGTAAACTCATTCATGATTCAATCCATCCCCTTTTCAATGAATGAGTGGTAAATTTTGACGATAACGAATGAGAGATAGAATAATGGTAGGAAGATTTTGCATCATGGTATTGATCTTGATGAGATTAATACAAGTGTGATAATGCAATGATGACGATTTTTCGAATTCGAAGAGTAAAAATTGTGAACATAACTCAAAAGTGTGACTGTTTAAGGATATGTGGAAAAAAGATGATGAACAGTCTCTATCATGAATGTCATTGAATGACCTGTATATTTATCTATCGACTGTTAACGTTCGACACATTCCATTCAATTTGTTAACAGTTTATTCCACTCTATCGTAATTATTTATTTTCTTTATCACTCATCATCATTCTCCCCTCAATTACTACGTTATTAGCTCTATGTGGCGCGCTAGACACAGATAACCTACCTAAATAATTATTAGGTATGCTTAGAAATAGAGTCCATAAAAGCTTATAGAATATTCCCGTTCGATTTATTCATTTATTTCTATTTTCACCGTTTTTGTCAATGTCAATTTTCCATTTCACGTTGTTTCACCTTCGTCAACAATGTGCACAGTAATATCGAAATTTTTTATTTCTCTAAGCATTATTGAATTTTCTTCCACTTTCCATCGTCGAGCGTATAAACATTTTGCAAGCTATTTTTTATCTTTAGCATTATTTTCATTTATTAATTTTTCTTGATATTTACTATTAATATAAGGATAACGTTCTCGGAGTTCGTCACATCGAGATCTTATGGAACTTTATATTTATTCATTATTTTTTTTTCCTTATTTAAAGCGTGTTCCGGGAGCAAGAAAGCGGCAACACAACGCGCATACTCTCGTTGTTACAAAATGAACGGATATGATATAGGAACATGGAAACATAATGAAAAAAAAAGGATATGGAACGATAGAAGTCACATGAAAACATGACAAATATGCGCGTCGAGAATTGAATATGAATTCTGTGTAGTTTCGTGGATGAAAATGTTTACAACAATAATTTCGTTTTTTACTTCGTCCTCTGCTGAATTGAACTTCCAATGTAAATCTCGTTACCGTAATGATAATTGCAAAGGAAAAAAGTGCGAAGAAATGATACAGAAAGGCAGTCATCAGTTTCGAGCGGTGAAATAACATTGGCGCAAAATTACTACTAATACAAATAGCTAATATATATGTCTTGTACTATAATCGCGTAACTATTATAATATATATACAAATTCTTACAAAGTAAAATTTACAAACTTTTACGACTTAGGGTGCAGTCGAATCGAATAAATATTCTTCACACAAATATTTCTTTTCGCAACTCGCGGTATTCGTTTTTCAATTAAAAATAAATTGTTGCCTCTCTGACATCTTCGTGCTCTTCATCTTGCCTCATTCTCATCACTCTATTCATCTTTTCCTCCGCTCGTTCAAATTTAATTACCACTTTCTCACACGGGATATCATTTGTTGCTATATTTTTCTTCTCTTTTTATTTCTTAAATCCAGATATATTTACCTCAATTAAGTATTATTGTAACTTAAAGCTTCAATTTATTATTATATGTTATATTTGACATGATAGACTGCATTTTGAAAGAGAATAGTTGTGTGGAAGAGATGATAGATATGAAAAATTGAAGCTGTGATATGATCAAGGAACATACATACATACATACACACATACATACGAACACGAATCCATTATACATTTGCGAAAATTACGTGTATACATATTATTTATCAGTCGATCACCATCTTTCCCTTTTTTATTTTCCATCGAAATCCAATAAATAAATTCCTAACAATGCTAATGAACAGTTTGGAAATTATTGACTGAGATCACTACAATGCGCCGATATATCCTATATCAATCTGTAATGTTGAATTATTAAACCTTTTAATTATTTATTCATATTTTCTTTCACTTAAAACGGAAGAACTTGAGATCTGACAATTATGCATTTATATTGAGTTACATCTGTATCGCATTCTACGTATGCGATAAGCCACCGACTATTTTTCTTCTTTAACCCTGGACTGGTAACATTTCTTCGTTCATTCCATTTTTTTTTGTTCATTTCATGTTATTTTGTTGATTTTTTTTTCAAACTTTTCATGTTTTTCTCTTGTCATATCTGCTACGTGTAACCATAGAAGTAACATCTTAGCTCAGCGTAAAAAAGATATATAATATGTATCGTTCACAAACAAGAATATCATTTTTTTTCTTCATTTTGTCTACAATTTTTTTTTATGCTATGTTATTATGAATGACTGGAGAGCCATTTTGGAAATAATACTTATGAGAATTTGTGTGACGGCGTCGTAATTCATTGTGCTATTGTCTTTATATTTAGAATATTGTGTTTGCATTCCTCGTTTTTACAAATGAATGCATATACAATTCAATATTCCAAGGTGTATTCCTTTTTTTTTCGAGCCATTATTTTCATCAACTTTTCAAATGTAAGAGGTGTCTGTGATTATGTTGTTTGTTTGTTTCTCCCCAATTCGTTCGTTCTTTATTTTTCTTATCTCAGTCTCGATTAACATTGTCGCGTCGTACAATAATGAATGAGTATAAGTAATACATGTACAATATCTATTCGTTAGCCGAATGTGCGTCAAGAATAAACGTTGGAATAATAAATAATTGATTTTAATCGAGCAACAACTGGCAACACATTATCATATTACTAAATAATTTGATGGCAAATTACTGAAGGTCGATATTCTGAACGTTATCAATTATTTATAATACAATGTCGAATATAATATATGGAAACCTCAATTAAATTCAGTAATTTCAATTGATATTCTTCGCCTCCTTCTCCTCAAATTTTATTTATTCATTTTATGTATTTTTGAGTATCAATGACTTGGATTCGTAACACATCCAACCATAATTATTTCTTCAACCATCGAATTCGAGTCGATCGAACAACACAGCTACATTAATTACATCAATCATTGTTCTCCCATTATCGATATCGATTACAATCCCGAAAGAACGAAGAGGTACAGAAAAGGAGAAACAATCTGTTTCATCCAATAATTTATGTTTGTGAACAAGTCAATGAAATACACATTTTCTTTTTGAGTATACAATTTTTTTCGTATATTACCCAGTAGCGATACCAGTGAAGGGTTAAAGTTGTTCACCATACATACATATATATATACGCAGTTTATTTTTCGAATTTAAGTGCTGCTAGGAAGCTGACTAGAATACATTTTCGTATATATATAAATATTTATAATGACATATATGCATACATACACATATGTGTAACTTATGGTAAATTTTTTAATTTGCACCAAATGTGCGTTGCATATTTTTTTACCCCTCCTTATTCTTCATTATTATTTTCGCTCTTCCGTTACTCACTTAGTTTATTTAACTGCACACAATTCCACACATATACACGTATACACAGAGCCATGCACACCGAACATCAGTGTTCTCTCTTGTCCGCTCTTTGCCTCTCGGCCTTAGTGTTATCGATTTTTCTCCACCATCTTTCAAATAGGATGTACGTGAGGTCTAAACGATTAGTTTCCTTTTTGTTTTCATGGATTTTCATTTTTTACTTATTTGTTGGCCGTAATATTTTTGTTTTTTTTTTCTTTCGAATTTATTTGGAAAGGAGTGGCTGCACATGACGTACCATGTCGTTTATGTTAGATGGACTTTGCCCAATCTACTAATTCGTGCAGCCGGGCGGTTACCTAGGCATTCGATTCCTTTAGATTATCAAAATACTGCATAATTTGATTGTAATCCATTCCCAAATTCAAGTGGTCGAGTGGTACTGGTTCATCCGTATCCTGAATTTCAGATGTGGATGATCTTGAAGACAAGGACGATGATGAAGAGGAGGACGAGGATGATGAGAACATTGGGTTACCAACAACTGTCGCACGTTTTATTTCTCGTGTGGTTTTCAAATCATTCATTAGATTTTTCTCATCAGGATTATTTCGTAATTCAACGAATTCTTCATCGTTGTCGATTACACTTGGTTGTTGCTCTTGTTGATCAGTCTTGTTGTTACTTTTATTGTTATGATTCTTACCGTGATTATGATTGTGATTGTGATTATGGTGATGATGATGATGATGTTTGACATGTCGATGATTACCGTGATGATGGCTGGAATTAGCGCTAATAATGACCCCGCTTGCGGCGCCACCCCCGCCGCCACTACTTGATGATACTCTGTTTTGATTTTTCTTTGGTGTTTCTGGTAAACGTACATTCACGCCGGTGTTTCTGTGTGGTGGTACTGGTGGTTTGTAATCTTCATTATTGTTGCATGCGTCAGTTGCTGAGGACGCTGCACCCGATGATGTCCCGGCTGTTATTCCATGGGGCGGTAATGGTGGTGGTACATCTTTCGTATTATTACCATTCCTGTAACGTGAACGACTAATATCCATCAGTCAAGTATCATTTCTCTATATAGTGTTATGCTAATTGTATATTTTGGTAGGAATGATTGGCAGTGAATTGATCATTTGCGGAATGAATAGACGAAGTTACCAATTAAACTTCTACAATATTGAAGAACTTTGTTTTGACACACAATGAGAATTGTTTGATAATGGAACCGTGAAAATTTATCTTTTCGAAGGGGTGTTTGTGAAGAACGAAGTTTGGGCGAGTAAGTTTACAAGATATCTTCCCATTATCATCAGTTTGCAGTGGAGAAGATGGATGAATTATTAGTTGTAAGGAGTTGATTAGACTCAAAGTTTCTATCTGATTTCGATTAGAGTACACGTAGATTGATGTTTTACCTCACAGAAATAAATGTGGGCGTATTCATTTTCAAATTAACACATGCAAATGAATATGACCAACAGCATTGGAAATTGTAAAAATGAAAGAGTCTGTCATCACGTATCAACGTTCCAGAGTATACATTATCGATACATCGCGTGACTGCAAAGCATTTAACTTTGCGCACGTTCAAAACTGAATTTTTTATACCCTCACCGGCAATCGTCCAAGCATATTTTTGATGCTTCCTATCTCTCCACGAGTTACATTGTTTCCATTCCAATTAATATAAAAAGGTAAACATGGACAAACGAGAAGGAAATATAGAATTAATAGATCGTATGGCATCACAAAGAATTTCATCTCTTGGAATTGATGTATTGAAATTGAACATGAGTTAATCGATGCTTAATAAATTCCTTCCGCTGTATCGTTTTCAATGTCAGTTTTAAAGTATATGAGAAACTATTCCTGAGTCGAGAGCATTCTGAGTAGTTCAATGAGTTGATCCATCCATTAACTGTGTGTTCGTTTGAAAACAATAGCATCAATAAATGTTTCAGGGTCCTGAGTATTGACTTAATAGTGAAAGGAATATACCTCTCGTTCAGGAATAAGAGTCGACTTGACCGAGGATCAGTTCTGGAACATGGGGAATCGCGTAATTTAATATTGGTGATCCAATTAGGATCATCTTTGTATTAGACTGTTGGCTGTTGAAACTACCTCTAAGCGCAGACATTCCACATTACTCCACTGAATTCGATCTACGGCGGTTATTTAGGAAATCGTGAACATCTTATATTATTTGAATATCTGCGGTATCGAGAGAGAATGAAATGTGTAAGCAGCTACATTTATATTCTAATAAAATGAGAAGTGATTCATATCGTATTACGAAATACTCACTCCATTTTCGTTATTAGAAAACTTTACCTTCACGGCGTATCATCAGTAAATTCTTTTGATTATTATGGAAATTCATCGTGACTTCATACACAATTTGATTTCTTTCGCGATGTTTTGATTCGACTATTCGGAAAATTTATACCGCGAACAATATCTATCCATATGACCGTCACGATTATCAATTTCAATAGGAAAACATGAGAATCCAGCCTGATCCTTGCCAAATTCTATTCGAACATGCTTCTAATATTATTGTTTCATTGCCTTACTATAGGAAGCCAAATAGACCGATGACAATGGGATAAGGGACTCATCGAAATTCAGTTGTTAATATTACCCATTCCGTGGCGATGATGTTACAGCACCAGCCAGAATTTGCGTTTTCGATTGATTTTTCGTTACGGTGGGTGGACCCGGCACAGCTGGAACAAAATTCCTTGGCAATCTATCACGTTTGCAGTAAGTGGTTGTGTCTATTGGTGCTGATGATGTTGGACGACTGGCGGTTGGTAATTCAATGTGATTAGGGTTGTCAAAACTCGTTCCCAATTCAGTAGCTGCAGCCACTGTTGACTCTTCTTCAACTTCACCAGCTAAGGGATTATTTGTAACTCGTACCTAATAAGAAACAAGCCAAGAAAAACATCTGTCAATAAGTAAATATATACTGATAATCAAACATTTGAATATCACTCGTAATATTGAAGTCGATTATCGTACACTAAACATTTCAACTGAGGAAATGGTGCATGTGATGTGATTCCAATGGCATTGTTCCAAGAGTGGAATAAAATAGAACAACATAAAATGGAGGAATAAAATCAACAGTCAGACGAGCGGCAATTTTTCGCTACATTCATGACTATGTCCTCATATTACTTTTTATTTCCATTTCCACACAAAGTGTCTTACTGTTGAGGACAAAAGTGAAGTGTACTTTTTCCTTACCTGTTGAGGTGCACAAGCGGCTCGTTCAAGTGTCGCTCGTCCCAGCCATACCCAATCATGGGCATTTGTCGTAGATTCACGAGGCCGACGACCTGATGCCAATTGGCTTGCTGCCGCGGCCCTTGCTCTTACAGCACCAAGCATTGGTAGACTTGGCATTGGGGAATCAGATTGATGTGGTTTGAATTTACTTGCATATACAACGCAAGATATTACGAATACAACAATAGCGAAGCAAAATGCCGCCAACAACACGTACATCCCTATTTCTAGTGGTGTCATATGATTGCCATTATGATGACGTATTCCAACTCCACCAACACCGCCTGTAAACGATGAAGATATAAAAATCAATGGACGAAATGGAGTTTATTATTATGAATGATGCGAAAACGCCTTCACGCTTTGTGGATATTTCCTATTACGAACTATTCTCGTTTGTGGAGTCAAGTGAATAATCATGATACGATTGAAAAAATAAGTAAACTATCAGAGAAA
The DNA here is from genome assembly GCA_018881525.1 of Meteorus sp. PSUC_FEM 10030008. NCBI lineage: Eukaryota > Metazoa > Arthropoda > Insecta > Hymenoptera > Braconidae > Meteorus > Meteorus sp. PSUC_FEM 10030008. The sequence continues at coordinate 60,875 of JABMBR010000108.1, forward strand.
TTGTCATGGAAGATTTAATTTGATGGACATGTCTATTCCTAGATGAATTTATATAGTTTTTAGATACATACGGCCATCATCAAGGATCCTTTTCGATATTCTCAAGTCACCCTTCCTGACATGATTTACTAATGACTAGTTAAATTTGGCCAATCAGGACCGGAATTACACAAGTATCCAAGTCACATGAACTAGTTTCAAATTAAAATCACTTCGGAGAGACGATTCGATGATAACATGAGAATTTCAGAATAACTCCGTAATTAATCTAAATTCAGATCGAACACATCTACCGATAACATTCATGTTGTACTCATTCCATAGGTCACGTCAAATATGGACCTCCCTTCTTAATTTCGAGTGCTTGCGACTTGCACTAATATAAATTACATTCTCGAATCCTCTTTCTATTATTCATCACTGGAAAAATTCTAAATCATTGGGTCGTATGAATCTACCATCAAAGTTTTTGGGTTCTCATGAACATACGAGATGATGCTGAACAAGAGAATTAAATTAATTTACCAATGAGAATATCGTGTAAGTCTGGCGCAACTTCGCGACCTGTTTTTCGTTCTCGATGATGATGATGAGTAGATCCACCTTGAACAGTACCACCACCGTCATTTTGTACAAATTCCGGTCGATGCGGAACATCACTCGATGCAAAATCAACTTCCACACTTGCTGTAGCAGTGGCCAATGCGGGTAACTGACCACCATTATTCCTTGATGATGCAGATGATGATGAGCCTTTGCCACGCCTATTACCCGTTGGCATTCGACAAACCTCTGACAATTGTAGTGTGACTCGTAATAAATCACCTCGCCCTTCACCGACGGCGATCACACGTGGATGGTGTGATGCGACCATTGGTGCGAATGCCACTACTTCAGGATCCAAACTCTCTACGACTAAGTGATAATCACTTACAGCAATATCGCGCAATGGCGTTCGTGTTCCGTCTGAGAATTCAATATCGATATCCAATAATCCTTCCTGTGAATGTAAAAAAACGAGGCTGAGTGTAAAAAAATAATATAAGGATTGTATCCACTCAATTGAAAAGATATTGTGAAGGAAGTTGAGAATGATTCAATAGAATTTAGTATAGAAAAATCGTGTGATAATAGTAAAAATTGGATTTGATCAGAATTTCAACAATGTTGATAATATATGATGAGAAAAATCCTCCCGATTCAATTGGAATATCCATTGTAATAGAATAAATGCTTTAGATTGTGATCCAATAGGATTTCCACTTTCCACTCTTCCCTTTGCTTCCATGTATAATCTCCTTCCGCATAATTATGTTAAAACTCTAAATTTCACCGACAAGTTTTATGATCTCTCCGGGATTTGTTTCAATGCGCCACATTATCCACTTTCATTCAATTTTGATCTTGAGTATAATGTCAGATCGGATGTATAGAGGTAATAGAAGAGTTGAAGTACATTATATCAGTGTCACAAATTTTTATGAGAAACGAATGCATTTATGTCACAGTTGAAATCTCGATTTCTGCTCGTACCTCAATCCGATTATTCTATATAACTTTCATGATGGACCAATTGAAATCTTCGAGTGGTATAAAAAAAAGGACCGGAAATAATCCATGCACATTTCTCATACGTTAATCTCATACAATATGGATATACGAACTCGAATACGATAGAAGATGACTATCAATAATTATGATCCATTGGCAAATGAAATCAACTGATTATCCTTATCACCAACTGGAATATTCAAATCCACTTTGGAGCAGATTTACCTCATGCCGAGTGTAAACTAAAATTGAAACATATTCCACCTATCATGTGGTTAGCTACTGTTTCTGAATTTACACACGTTCAATAAGTTATCCCCTAAATTGATTTAAAGAACGTCAGCACTATAACAACTATCTGCCTACTTCGTTACATAACTGATCCCGATAATATTCCTTTCAGTAAATTATGTAAGAATTATAAAAATTTTCTGAACTATTGGGTAATACAAAATTTATATCAGAAATCAATTGCGCAGTGTAGAACCTCTGTGTTGTCCTGTTTCGTCTATGATTTCGCAGTATACGGTGATTTATGACTATTACATCTACCTCTTTTTTATACTGTTTGAATATAATAACAAGGGGAATCAGTATGAAATGACTTTCTAATAACTTTCTCGCTTAAAAAATTTCCGTGGCGATGTAGACGCAAGTTATTCCGTTCATAATTACAACAAATAATTAGAAGAGGTGGCAGTATCAGAAACATATTTGCGATCAAATATATTTACCTGATATTGTGCTGTTAACCGTCGTGTAACGGACGTCTCTGCTACATATCCATTTTCAATCGCTGAATCAGGACTAATTGTTAATTGCAAGCCCGAGACAACTTTTACTGACAATCGTGAAATGGAGACACGGTCATTTCCCACGCGTATTTCTTTAGCACCAATTACACGTCCAGTGATAGGCGATAAAACTTGAATCTCCGTGCGTCCAACACTTCGCCCTTGTACAATTCGATCTTGGAGTAACGATGCAATACGTGGATCTGATATGCGTAAAAGACCTATGACAAGATCAGTGACACGTAACCAAGTGCGACGATTAACAAAGTAAGATTCACGTCCAGAATCATGTCCAGCTGCCAGAAATCTTGCATGTATTTCAACTGGACTTTGTTGGAATCGTAAACGACATACTGTTTGCAATGGACTGCGATCAATTGAATTAACCGTATCCCATTGATCATCACCATGAAATCTCTCAATTTCAATATCTTCGATAATATCTTCGTTATCTACTTCATCTTCATCTTTATCATCCAATTCAGTAACACTACGTTTACTTATTTCAATTGGTTGTTCATCATCTTTAATTGCAACATTGTCTGTGTGATTTAAACTTCTCTTATTTTTTTGTATTGGATGACCCTCTGGTACTTTCCAAGCTTTAATTTGACTCAGACGTGAATCGCTCACTGTTACTTCAAGTGGGAATTCCGGCATCCAGACGGTAAAACGTGCCAAACCTGTGTACGTGCCGTATTTTACTAGCACCGATGCATTACTCGATCCTCTTATTTCCGAACCGTCTACGTAAACGCTACTGCATGACGATGAAACCTAAAATTTGTACCAGAGAATATGTATACGTACATACATGCATACAGGAATTTACATTACATGGAAAGCATTGGAGAAATTTATTCTATGTTTAACTGTTGCCGTGAGAAATTTGTATATTTGGTATGGTTGTTGTGCAGTGAGTGAAACTTCTGAACATTCTCATTCAAAAACAAATCAAATATTAGTGCTTCAGACAAATTTCGTAGTGACAATTTATTTTCATTTGAATTATTCGTGGTGAAGCCAAATAGATGCCAATTCTAGATCTGCGTGTTTAATTACAGTCCGTGAATGAAATGTGAACGACTCTTCGAAGGGAACATTCAATTCCCATTTAGATATGCAAATGGAATCAATTTAAAAAAGAGAATATCTTCCACGGAAGGATTTTCGTTGTCAACTTTTCATAGAAATTCATTTCATTTAATATATGAACACAATGTCACCAACCAGTTTCAATAACTGATATTGATATCTAGAGGAAAAAAAACGGACGAATATGAAATGGTCTTAGTGAAACTCCAATAGACATTGGCATTCTCATGTCAAAATATTGATCGGAAGAAAGAATACGTAAAAATTGCTCGCATTAAGAAGTGATATAAATAAAACGCAAGACTGGAAATAATAAAAAATGTGCAGACTTCGAACATAAAATATTACAAGTCTAGATAGGAGACTAGTTTATCATTTATCTCATTAATCTGCATAGTGAATTAGATGAAAATTCTTCGTAACTGCAAAAATGAAATATTAGTGCCATACTTTTCAAATTCTGTATTTCATCATGAGAGTCATGAATACTTTAACAATGTTTGATAGTTGAATTAATTCATGCAACATTGTGGCAAATTTTTTCCAGGCTAAAATGTTCACATTTTAATCTTCCACCCATTGAACTGAATCATAATTTGAATAATTCTGACGTTTATTTCCTTTTTACAATTGCTTTCGGGAAGTATAAAATGATATCGAGTCAGTCTACAAAACAGATCGTGGTAAAAAAAAAAAATAAATGTGAAATTCCGCTGCTGAAGAATCGGACAAGAATTATTCCACAGACTTATTTAGTCTTATGTCTTCATTTTCTATCAATGCTGTGACCAATATCTACGATCTTTGATGATAAAAAATCTAGCAATGTTATCCAATGAAACCAAATCTCGTAAGCTGTCACAAAAACGTTGCCCATTTCAGAAAAAATATGACCAACATCTGTCACACAATATTTCAAACAATTTATCATTGTACACATAACAATAAATTCTTTTGAATCATGAAATATTCTACACATTCCTAGATTTTCTAAGTCCACAATGATGGATAATACTGCGGAATAATAAAAGATACATTCAGATCTATGAAGTTGCCGAACATTCCTTATTAAAGTCAAACAACGTCAATATTCAAGTTATCAATTTAGTTCTTCCCAAGAAAAAATAAGTGTAAACCACTTTTCCTCCATCATATCTTCGCTTGTACTATCTCTCTTACTTTGAGTACGCTTTCATCTTCCGAATGGCATGATGATTGTAGAGTCACGTCGGCAACCGTTCCAGCTTGACTCACGATAAAGACCTTCATCGCTTGAGATACTTGTCGGCCGGTTAGTACTGCCGTATTCATGACCTCCCAGTTCTGAAACAAAATAAATTTGCGGTTGGTAAAGGATGTTGAATGTGAAGGATGATATAACATGTCAGAACAGAAGAAGAATATCCATAAAGATACATAGAGAATTTAAGTTTGTTCTATATAATAATAATATTCATGTACATGACCCTAGAAAAGAAAAATGGGCAAATGTTCAACAATGAGAGATAGAGAGCAAGCGCCAGTGAGGTAAATGCTGATGTAAATTTATCACAATTAGGATACGTGGCCTCTTTATTATTTTGAGCGTACATATAATTCCAACATTCGCAATTCATATGTGTATACGTTTGTTTGCACATGAGATCTTTCATAATTTCAACAATTCAGTTAATTTAATGAACTTACGTAACACAAACGCCACGAATGAGTAAGATATTCAATTAAAAATTTTGTGTACTCCAAAAGAAAAAATTCTGAAAATCATAATTGAAATAAGAGAAAATCCGAGCACGGAAAAAAAATCAGGAGGTGAAGTGAATTAAGTGTTGAAAAAGGTGTAGAAGAAAATTACAAAAAGGAAAACGAGAATGAATGGAATGAGACAGTCAAGCGATTGCAGTTCGCCAGTGGATCAAGATGAAACGAAGAAGAAGTTGAAAAAAATGTTCAAGAGTTCTTAATGAGTTTTCTGAGCACCTACAAATAATATGATCAGAAAGAATGGATATGCATCTCCTTCTTACACATGAGTTACACATAATTAATATACAAATTAATAATCAACATTTCATTCATTATTATCTGTGTATTAGGATGGAGGATGAAGAGAAGCTTAAATGAATTGCTTTAAACCAAGAATTCATGAGTAAATATAATCCTAGAGGTTTCTGTGCGAGTATATGTGCGAGAATGTTGAACTTTGCTGTGTTGGAATGCTTCAACAACTTCATAGATGGAGGATAGCCCTTTAGGTAAATTCACCAAGATTTACTTAATGTACAAACATGTACCAATCCACATATACAAAACATGTTGGTGATTTGAATATATTCCAGTAGCTCTATGAAATACCAACGTGACAACAAATTACCATTTGAAATATTCAGTTGAATAATCTCCTCAGAATTTACCAATCTACTGAATAGTATTCATTAATATCTTTCGCATTAAGCAAGCCGTGTGATAAAAGAGGAAAAAATTCAAGATGGGAACAAAGAGCACAATTCACAAATATGTCACATACTAATTATAGGAGAATTCTTTTACAGAATTGTTGGAATACAAAGAGTGAAAATTGAAAAGTGAAATGATAAAACTACCATGAAACAAGAGACAAAAAAATATTGGAGGAAAAGGAAATGAGTATAGCTATGAAAAAAGATAGTGAGCAATGCGAGTAATTACACGGGTGACTTTTAAATATTCTCATGATGAACGGAGCTGAATTGTATAGCAATAACAAGAGAAAGACACTTGCCCCAGAAACAAAGTGACTTTCAAGCTAGAAAAAAGATACAAAGACACCACTACCCTTCATTCTTTATTTTTTTTTCAGGAAAAAGTAAAAATGACTGTGAAAAATACTCGAGCGAAACAAAAAGAGGAAAATATGCCACGTTAGCTGTTACATACAATAAACTCAACAACAATGATGAGAAAACAGTTTTGAAGAATGGACTAAAAAATGAATTGCACGGCCAACAATTATAAAAACGTCGACTCTTTTTTATATCAATAACATTGAAAATTCAATATTTATTCATTCGATGGGTGTTGACTCGCACACTAGCAAATACGATTTTTTTTTACGTTGTGTGTCCGCAATTAAAAAATGCTTTAGAAAGTGATACATAACCCTCATTCATTCTATTTCACCTGTTTCCACACTGTGAATTATTTTTTTACTTCTGTTTGTTTCCATCTTCTTTTTTGATTGAAAGGTTGAACATTTGTGCACGCGTTTATTATCGAATGTATGGAACGAGAATGAAAAAGAATTAAAAAAAGGAGGGGAAAAAACCTGCTCGCACCCTTGCATCGTTTACGCCAATGAAATGCGATCACTCTGCTTGGGAAAACGCAACGCGCAAATTGAAACTATTCAAATGAATGGATTGGCGCAGAATGAGAGCGTGTATTTACGGATCTGTGTGTATTCGTAGACAGGTCGTGTACACACTTGTATGCCCAACCCCTTGATACGTAGATATATTCAAACAAATTTGCGAGCGCACACCATTGGTGGACCTCGAGTTGTTGAGGTCAATTATGAAACTCGCTATGTAGTTCAAGATTATAGACATTCAAATATTGGTCTGATTAGACGCCTGAATGTTCAAGATATTCTGTCTTCCTTTGGGTTGGGTTGTATCAATAATGACAGTGCACGTTCGCACCGAAGTAAAATGGTTGTTAAGTCTATCGATCAGAAACAAGCAGCGATGGGAAGGAAAGGACGATGCAGATTAACATTTTTTGATTGCACTCAATTCAATCAGGTAGAATTGAAGATATAAATGATGTGATCAATGACTTTGTTTTGATGATTCGGAATCAGTAAAATGCACCGCTTGGAGATAAACTTGACTTTTTAAAAGAGTGAGCATTACTCAACTCAACTGATATTTCAATCGGGGAGTTGAGATCGTCATGACAAATTTGACAACAATTCGGACGAAAGTTTTTCATCGTTCAACCATGATAACCTACATGGGCAATATTTTATCCTGTAATATTCTGAACTAAGTAGTGAATCACGATTCATATAGGGTAATGACTACATCTGGAGATTATTGAAGAACGAGGTCATTTCTTCATAACGTGGTGGAAGAATGGAAGGACATGATAAAATGAATAAATTTTGATAGAAAATAGATAAGAAAATAATAGATGTGAGTGTTGAAATTTTGAAAGAGTGTAACGACTAGGGGATCGAATTTATCTAGATTGAGAAAAAAATTCCCTCTGTCCTCCCAGACTAACCTTCTCTGAGTTACGACTGACACGAGCAAGAAAGTTTTTAAATGGACCTTCGATTTTATATAGCGCTTATAATTTCGCATATCTTCAAATAAAATCTTGTCAAGATTTCCGTCCTGGAATAACAAAACTTTCGCACCCTCATTCATTATTCTATCCCTATCCATCCCACTGATAAAAATTCTGGGAAAAGTCCGTTTTTTCGAGTCATCTTCATGATTCCTCCCCTCAACTGAATAGCTGATCGACTCACATCCTATTGTTCCTTCTGACACTCAACATTTCTTTCGTACTTCTCTTTGCCTCGAATTCTCGTGTTATTTAATATGGTTCAATAAATCAAAAATCCATGACATTTAAAATTGGAAGAAGGGGATCCACGAAACTTTCATCAATTTGAGAAAAGTTTCGTATTTCTGGTACAAAATGAACTTCTGTTCCTATATAAATCACCAATCTGGGATTTAAAGAAAAGAGACCGCCTAACACTTCGAGTTCGAAATTTGTTGAAATGCTGAAGGTAGGAGTACTCAGGTGACTACGCGTTTGAATATAACTTCAGCGGATGCAAACTCCAAACGCGTTTTTGACGATACAAGTTTTTAGCGACAGTTCGACACAATCACCTAAGAACTTTCATCTAGTTTCCGACGCTCTTTTGTTAAAACACTTGAGAACATCACTATCATTCGAAAACCGGAATTGGAGTTTTACTCCTTCTTCTTTTTGGTCGTCCGTAAACTTTTCAACATCATCTCAAAAAATGATCGAAAGCAATTATTATCGAACCTGAAATTGAACTTTTCTCCAATGTGATTCATCCAATTGATAAGGGTAATATAATTACTTTAGAAATTGGTAAAACGGCTTGAATATCATCTTTCTGTATCTCCAATCTCGCGCCCAATTTCCGTCTCTCAACGTGGTGATGGTGATGATGATGAGAATGTTGTTGCTGCTGTTGACGTTGCAATTGCATCTGTTCAGATGCTTGTCCTTGTCGTGTTTGAATAGCCGCATCATCTTTATCACCCTCCAATGTATAACGAACACTCCACATTATTCGACCATCATCCCAGCTGCTGCTACCATCGCCTTCCTCACTTGCCTCGAGCAACATCGTCATAATCTCCTCCGCCGACCTGTGTGTCATGGAAGATTGGATTGTGTAAATCTTTGGATGCATCATGACGTAGCTATATATCTGCAATGTAATTATTATTTCATCGAGACAATGGGGGAATGGGAAGAGAATAATTTCGAGAATAAACTTACGTATTTGAGGATCGGACATCATCTTTCCGTGTTACCGTGAAGGTTGCAGCTGTATTCTTTGCATTTATTTCAGAACTCAAAATCCAATTTGGACTACTTGACGACGCGTCCAATATTTTTACACCGGATTTCGCTCGAGCTCTGTGAAATACCGGAAAGATTCAATGATATAAAATTGATTAACGTATGATCGATGTTATCTCTAGTCTTTCTCATATATACATTCTGTGTTTGTATAAGTGGGATAGCAGAATAATTCAACGATGCGACAGACGACCATGTTATATTTGTAAACCTTTATGTATTAATCATCGGATGACACAGATTCAGAAAATTAATTGAAATGCCAATTATAATCAATAAACAGAATGAATTCCATAGATGATATTTTAGTGAATACCGTTTGTCCTGTTTTGTGTCACGTCGATCAATACTCACCGCGTGCGCAATATACTAAACTATATTGTTATAATTGTTTGAATTTGCCTTTTTTTAATGATGAAGATGTTTTTATTTACTCGTAGCGGACTGAATCCGAGACGATCTTTTTTCATGCGCGATTTTTCAGTTTTCCCTCTGATTTAATTTGCCGAATTCAGAGTAATTGAATGCGTTTCAGAAGGAAAAAAAATAGCAGGGGGTATTTCAGATTGATTGAACGAAAGTCTCGTTTTCTGTTGAGCCGGAATGAAATTGTGATTGAGATATTCAGTGAAACTTTGAGCTGACTGATATGAAACTTCTTGAGTTTGTGATTTCGCATTGGCGTTAGTAGGGATGAATTTAATTAATCGTGAATTGATGAAACAGGGAATATAATTTGAATATTGTAACGTATATTATCCTAGGTGATTGATTAACTTGGAGTACGATCCACGCGTATTTCGGGAGTTCATAATGATGATAATAGAACAGAATTTGATTCTGAATTCAGGATTAAGCAATGTTAAAAAGAATGTAGCGAACCTATATATTGAAATTTTCTGAACCAACTCAATATCATAGTGAAGTTCTGGAACCTCTCAGTGATCAAAGAAATCAAATTGAATGCCTTCACAAGTCATATCACCATTACTGTATTGTTTCGATCTGAACAGTAAGAGTATCGAATTTCTACTTTTATCAAACTCATACTCGGACTCTGTCCACACTCAAATGCAAAACCAAGTTTCGTCATTCAATTTGAACTCTTCTCTCCACAGAAGATACCACGATAAAACGCTTCTTTAATGCGGAAAACAAACAATCCGAATTTTTTCGTTCTGATTCAAAATCGAAATGAAACGAAAAATCACAATGCGAATTCGTCTCGATAAGAACGAATCCATCACTCAAAAATCACATCGCCATGTTGAATCAATTTGAATAGATTCCAAGAAAAAAAAAAATTGGATAATTCACCTGAGTGAAACGGCAACAATTCGTGGACTTGGCACGTCTTTCTCTTCAATACTCAAAGTAGATTCCGAAGTTTGAACGGATGTCATTAAATTTTGTGGATGAAGAAACGCCGGCACGTGCAATCTTGAACGTGGATATAATGGTCCGTGTGGTACAAGTAACGTTAATGAATCATCAGTACGTAATTCTTTATAATCAGCACGATTAGGAACAAGTGGAATTTTTCCAAGCGGCGTAACTGGCTGTATTTGTACTCTAGGTCGACAGCCACCACCACTTCCACTTGAACTATCTGATTGAGACTGACTTCGTGCTGAATTTGAGAATGTTTCACTCGCCACACCGCCAGCATCATCAGTAATAACAATAGTTCTCGGTTCTAATACAGAATAAGCAACTTGTACAAGTTTCGGTGGTGATTTAGTGACTTTCACACGACCAGTTGGATCCGGTAGTGACAGGGGCGGCCACCAATCTGCCGGAATAGTTATCTGAGCCAGACAAACGCCATCCTCACCGTCCGGACTGCAGGCTGCGGTTAATGGACTCTTGTTTGGTAATGTTGCGTGCAATAGAACACAAACACGCTGATGACGAGCGAGTAATAATTGACGTCTACCACCAGCTTCACTGCCAGCGTGAAATAGAACACGTAATACTGGTGAATCACGTGACACTGAAGTTCCTACGAGGTGCGCTGACATATCAAGATGCCTTGCACCCAATTCTTGTGCGTCTATCAATGCAGCGCTTGATAAAACCGTCATATTACGACGTGTCTCAGGACCGGGTAGTGCTTCCAATGGATCAGGAACGATGTAGCGTGCTGGCACTGTTTGCTTCGTGCTAAATGGACCGTATGTTGCACGCACCGATGCTGGTTCGCTTGTTTGGAATACCGTAAATTTGTCAATCGAGAGAATCGAACTAGATGATGACGATGATGTTGATGATGATGTTGACGATGGTAAAGTGCCAGGCGCTGGTGATATTGCACCCGTTGCAGAATCGAGTCGCGACGGGTAGTACTGTCTTGGTGTATGCTTGAGAAAGAAGCCACCATCTTTGTTCTCAAAGTGTACCTCTACGCAAGACGCCACGGCTGTAACAAATAAGAAGAATTGATGGTTCAATTCCGCTTTTTCTTCAGGAAAGTGAATAATAAAAGAATACGAAAAGTAAATTGATACATCCTCGAGGGATCTGCTTCGTGATATGAAAATTTTTAATTCATGGTCATTTGAACTGTTGAAAGAATGGGATATATATTGAGATGATTTTTTTCTGCTGAATAAATTATTTTATTTCCATTTCAGGCCGGAAGTCGAAGAATTATGACAGAGATGTACGTTGGATAGATAATTATATTTTTAGGTGGATATTATCGATTAAGTCATCAGTTATGTATGTGTGTATGAAGGGATGAAGGGGCGTAAGGATTATCCTCTGGTTTATTTCCGGCCAATCAAGCGCACTGGAGGCCTATTATGAATGAAGCGGGCAAGTCGAAGAAAAATTGATGTTAACGCCGGCGCTATTAACCCTCTCTTCGCTTCATTTCTCCTGTTCGCACACCTTTGTTTCGTCTTTTTTGATTTCATCCACTATAGCTCTCATCTTTAGATTCCACGCTGGATATAGGATCATCAGTATAATGGTACGTCGAACCATTGGTACAATTTTGGTTGGCTCTCATCCAAAATGTAGTTCACGCAACGAATTGGATACCTGTGCAGACATGTTTGTTTTATGAATCTATTTGATAAGTCCCATTTTCCCATGGGAAAAAAACGCCAAAAGGGGTTAGAATTATTGTGATGAATATGGAAAACAAGGACAAGAATTCGAGAATTTCAAATATTTGGAATGTGGATGGAAGTATTTGCGTTGGAAATTTATTCCTATTCATGATTTTCTCTCTCAACATAGGAAACTTCATCGTCTACAAAAAAAATGTAGGGAAAACCATCCCAAAGGTGCACATCCACCACAGAATATCCAAATCAAAGATAAAAATGAATTTAAACCGTGGACAAACTCAATATGAAACACCAAATGAATAAAATAAATACGCATCACAATTTGTCTTTTAACTCACGTTGAATAACGATCACAACCAACAATCCGATAATCATTGCGAAAGCACTGAGTGTTCAGTAAACTGAAATAGATGATACCTATCTCCTTCGCAATCTTGTCGTCACTGTTATGCAGACAGTCGTAAAATTTTTCATCACAGGAACATTGGACCCTATTGTGAACAGAAACAAACAAACAATAAAACATACCCAGAATGTTTGACCTAGATCTATTTCTGCATACATAATCCACATTTTATATTCTTCCTCATTCTCTATCATCATTCTTCCATTTCCAATTTTCTATTTTGGTTGGAGTTTTAGGTTATTGGTCGAAATCTCAACTACACAATGAAGCTAGCTGCTTATTTGAATATAAAATAAAAGAAAATAGAATGTGTGGCATTAAACCCATAGTGAATACAGGCACATGCGCAAGATGTCATGATCAATGTGGTGATGACATCACCTCCTTGTCATTTATATTCATTTATATTTATTTTTGTTCATTCTTTCATTTCTTTTTGTGTCCTTTATATCTTCTCCATTCTTCTCCTGTCTCTAACCTTGTATAGAATGCTGGATTAGTGAGGTTATGTCGGGTTTGTTTTGCTTGGATTGTCTCATTGCAATAGTCGTGTTCACGACAGCACCCATCCGTTGTAGTGAAGTGGCCTAGCTCGTCGTAGTTTTCTGCAATGCTTCCGCTTCCGCACCACTTTGTTCCTAGTTGAATATATAGATGTGTATATGGATGTGTGGAGAATCTCTTGAAGCGGTTTCAAGTAAACGAGGGCAATTTTTCGACGTTTTCCCTCTCGTTTGGTATATAGTTCAAACCACATGGGAGAGAAGCGAAAAATTGGTGTCTTGGTATAGACACGCAAGCAAATGAGGATCGAATCGAGGGAAAAAAATGGGGGCGAAAGACACCGGCGAGAAGCGGACGAGAAAGGGTGAGAGAATATAAAGGGATTCTGCATCGTCAGCGGTGATTAAACCAAAGACTGCATTTTCATTCGCCCTCTCTATCATTTCTTTTTTTTTATTCAGAACCTTTTGTGGATTGTGTGAGCAAAAAAAAAGAAATTTTATGGGGTGGATGGAAGGATTTTTTATTGTAGAAGAAGAATAAGGTGGAATTTCGAACTACTTCTTTTCACTGTCAGAATGCATATGAACTTTCTTCCTTATTTATTTCAATAAATAATCGTAAAATATTAATCGAATCAACAAGAATGATCGTTTTCTCCCGTATTTGTTTTTGTATTTCCTGAATTTTTTCACCCGAATGTCTGTCATGAAGGTATCGATAATTTGGACAAAGTTTGGAATTTCTCAAACATTGAAGAATAACAAAGAAGAAAAGCAGATGGAAACCTTATCGCGATGGAGGAATCTGATACTTTAGCTCACTTTAATATTAATTTATCGTCAGACATGAATAAAAATCGTTTTTCATGTATATGTATGTCTTGCACTCATCACCCTGCACACTGTAACGTTTTATTATACATTCGCTCTTTCCCCTGAAGACTAAGTTGATTCGCCTTTATGATATCATTCAAAAATAATAATTGCAATAATTTTGTATGGAAGAAAAAAACAGTAATTTCTTGTAAAAGAATATTTAATGTAACTCATCCATTTTATTACTCTAATTTGTTCAATCTCAATTTCTTGCATCAGTTCTGGAACTAAGTACTCATATATTTATTTTGATAACAATGAAAAGGAATTCTCTCACCTGGAAAAATTAAATTAATACGTTCTTTCCTATTCTCTTTTAAATGGTTCGTCCCAATGCTTCCATCACCATTCATGAACGATAAATGATCGATGTCAATAGACCAACATTTGATTAGATCGAAGCGAGTTAGTAAGAATAGTAAAATAATCTTGGAAAGATGACAACACATATTGATGAATTTCGTTAATTTCGTGTCTCGACCAATACCTTCGAAGTGTAACTGAATAATTTTCGTCACTTCACTTCGAGTTTATATCGAAGTCCCTATGTTAAAGTACTAACACCTCTATCAGTAACTTGTAATTATTCATTTATTCATTCGTTTATTCATTCATTCATTAGTTGTTTCCCGGTTCCTGAACTACATAAATTCAGAGTAGATGACTAAATGGAAAACAATTTGACTATCTTACACTATCTCTGTGTTAATGTCAACGAGTGTACAATCTGTAACGTGACTTGTTTTTGGGATGCATTATCTGAATATGAAACTGTGTTGCTAGTCACAACCAAAGCGATTAGAAAGGTTACACGCACACGGTTAGTTAATGATGGTTCAGTTGAGATTGTTGGCTTTTATCTAGTTAGTAAATTTCTTGGTGTCGTGTTCATCCCAGGAACATTTGGGAAGTGTGAAGTCCATTTGAAAATTCATGAGCTGATGTCAGAGTCAATATTTTCTATTTTGTCAGAAGATACTGGTGAAAGGTGATTTTATTTTTTCAAAATGGAATACAGTGATGGAAGAGGATTCCAAAAAACTAGGAAATTTACCCTGATAGAAATTATTTGACCTGGTTGCTAAAATGGTTAGAATCACGTTGAAGGTATTTTTGAGAAAAGTCATCTGATTTTTATTATTTAAATATCTAATTGACATGTAAGAAATTCTCTGTAATATTTGTGTTTATAAATAGGAATGAAAGTACACAAAGTTCTCAGAATTGTTATTACTTTCTAACTGACTGTTCATACTTCCATGTACTGTAACAGTCAAAAAAGTGTGAGAGAAGTAAAACAACAAAACTTTGCAAACGCCCTTTTTACCGTTGCTAACAACAAAAGAATGTAAAGTGGCGCATACAACCTTTCGGCTTTCAGTCACACGACAAATATACTTGAGCAAGGGAGGCATTCAAGGGTTGGAACAGTCTACATAAAAAAGATGAAAGCTTTCAGCAGAAATACTCACATTTAACTCACGAATTTCACATCACATCCGAATTTCTAGAATGGTAATGATGGACGTAAGAAATATTTCAGTATTTGGCTCTTTCACAGAGGCAATTTTCAAACATAAAAAACAACATGGGGAGATATTAAATATTTTGGTTAATTTCTAATCAAACAATAATCATTCTTTGTAGAATGTGCCAATTAATATCAACTTACAACAAATAACTAAGCTGTGTACACACGGTCGTTGAAATTGTTCTCTAAAGAAGAACGACTTATCGATGCAACTGAGGAATATCAACTATAAATACTTCCTCGAAAACATCTTAAATTTCAATCATCTCTTACGAACTAACCTATCAAAAATGAGATAACTTTACAATACTAATTTCCAACTTTTAATCCTATCGAATCCATAAAAATATACCAACCAACGAGTTCATCCAGACACTCCCATAAATCCGAACCTCAACCAAAACAAAATCGCGAATGATCAAGTTCAATGAACTCTAACATCCTGTTACAAAAGTACCACTAATAAACTTCACACAACAGATAATACTTCAGGAAACGAACAATTTGCGTCCACTATCCAATATGATTTATATCCAGCTTGGGCGTCATCTTATAAGGTAAGACAAAAGATGTCCGCATGACTGTGCAATCAGAGTAAGTCAAGAAAATTGAAGATAAAAGAGATCAAGACATAGCAGACATAGATATGACACCATCACTAGGAATCCATGAAGACGAACAGTTTTGTCCCATTTCTGTCTCTCTATATTTGCACGTGGTAAATTATGGGACGGTAAGAGCAAGCAAGCAAGACGGAGTAATAGATATACATCTATGAAGTGAGGTAGGAATGAATTAGATTCGGAGAACAAGGAACCGTCATTTATGCGTGTGCAGGTGCCGGAAGCCATTAGCCATTGTCCTGTAATCTCTGAAGCAATTCGTGGCATTGTGACGTCGTTTTCGAGGTATGTCTATTATCAAGGTGTGGGGATGATACGTGATGAATTTATGTCTATGTATGCAGATGATATGAAGGAGATGATCATGAAATTAGAGCAGGCTGTTGCAATAGTGTGTTGTGTGAACACACATTGTGACATGACAGCCAAGCTTACACATTTACATTGGATAAATTAAATTCATGTGTGTTATTATCTTCAGCGAAGTGAACAGAATTATTTTAGTAAACAGCATGATAATGTAGTAGGAAAAAAAGGGGGGAACGAAGCAAGAAAAAGAGAATAGAAAATAAAAGGATGAGGTGTAGAAAAGAGATTTCATTTTGGTTTTTATGTGAGGTGGATTTAGACTCGGGTTAATGAGTTGAGTAATTTTTTAGTTTTTATCTGGTGAAAGAACACTTTTATGGAGTGGTTGGATTATTTTCATCTCTTTGAATGAAATTTTATGTTTTTTTGTTCGAGCTAGACAAAATATCGAACCCATTAATTGAATGACGATTGCGTAGCAACAGAAACAGTTCAATCAAATCAAATGCTTTGTACGAACGACATAGTTCAAATTACAATTCCAACAATATCGTACTATAAACGCAATTACAATCCTCACATTCTCATGAAAACCCCAGGACTTCCGAAGTTTCATTTATCCACAAAGTCATGATAATAAAAGCTCATCACCACAATTGAGTTCCTTGCAAATTCCCCAATTTACAAAATCATTCATGAAAATTACTTAAGAAACTACAATAAAGAATGAAATTCATTTGTCCAATTATGAATCATCCCAGTGTTAATAGCAATTGAAAGAATTTAAAATGCCAGAACTCTTCGAAAAACCTCCATCATGAAATCATCACGATACAAATTTCGATTTGACCTCCAACTAAACACTCCTTCGCAAAACACGCTATAAACATCTGAATATAAATTCCCAATATTCCCCCATACCCCAACATATTTTAATCAGATTACATAAATGCGCACAAATATTAACGTGCTCACTTGCACACAATCTTGAAAGCATTGTGATGTATCCAGTTGCGATCATGAGCAGTTTATCGTCTGCGATATTGAAGTTGCACTATCTACATCTATACGAAAAATACATCAGTGAGAATTGGTCTACCATCCCAACTGTTTCTATCTTTCACCACTCTTCTATTCATTGTTAGAGTAGTCGACAAAAGCTCCTACAGTTGCAGGTTTGTGCAAGTTCAACGGGTCTCGACTATTTCGCGTCGATAAATTGAACGAGGCGACGAAACGAGGAGGATTCACATTGTAGTAGGAGGCACGGGGTTGGTTGGAAAAGGGAGGGTAGATCGATTATCACCCATCCAAACCTTTCTTCAGTTATATAGATATATTTTTTATGTTACACTGGATGTATATAATCATTTCCTCACCACATGGTACATTGGAATATGTTTTATGTAAGGTTGCCGTGATGTCGTTGGGCGGCTACAACTAGAGCTATCAATTTCGGCCATGGTCGACACGTGCTGGATTAAATATATTCAAGTATATATTTATGCAGGTACGTGTAGATAAATGGCTTGAATTTGAAATCGGGTCGTGAGTGAATCACTTCCGTATGTCATGTTGAAGTTTCGTCAATTCGCCTTTTTTCAAAGTAAAAAAGTTATCTGGATGAATTATTTGTTCAATTGTTGTGTTTTTATGATTCAGTAGATTCATCAATTGGAGAGTTAGGGTGGGGTATGATGTTTGGAATAAGTGAAATAGTTGTTTTATTGTGTTGGATAATTTGAAACAATATGGAGACAAATTTGTGTCCATCTGATGAATTGTTGGGTTAATCCATTCGGTCAGAGAATTAAATTAAATACTGAACAATGATCTGATGAAATTTGACTAAAGAGGGGATTGTTTCTATTTAGTTACATAATAGATACGGGGATTGTTTCTAACAATTATTTACTCCATCATATCATTGTTCGGCAAGACGGAAAATAAATAAAATTTCTCTATCCTATACTTAAATTTTCCCACTCCTATGATCAATGATACAGAGAATCATAAGTATATATCATTAAACATGTTCTTCATCGATAATAAAAATTGGTATAATAAAGATAATAATACAGAAATTCCAAGAATAATCACACGCAACAAAGTAGAGATTCATCTACCACGAAACCATAATATTTTATTCAATTTCTTACATTTGCTAGTAAGGGAATGAAAGTTCAAATCATCGGGTAAAGATTCGTTAGAACTCAAACATAAATTGAATTATTTCAGTCATTTATTTATTTCTCCATCATCTACTTTTCTTCTTAATTAAATGAATAAATCAACTATCAGTGGGGTCTTATCTATTTGTACTATATCACGAGATAGATGGAATTGCGCTCTTCCTTCAACTCTTTCAATCCGAGTTACGATAATGAAACATAGTAAAAAAGAAAAAAAAATGGAAAAAAAGTAAATAAAAGTGAACAGAAAAAGTATTAAATTACTTTTTTCCATAATGGGTTCTCATGTATATCCAGTTGCAGTACCGCATGAAATGACCCCTCTACTATCTCTCCTGTTTATTTATTTTCTTCAATTTATTTTTTCATCTCTTATTCGGCACAGTTCAACTCTTTATTCTTGGACAACTTAATGAGCAAAAAACTGTTTGGGAACCATTTTCTCAACTTTTTTCTTCCTCAGTAAGATAGTTTGACACGTTGTTAAATATTGTATACAAATGAACACAGAAATGTTATAAGCAATTACGAATAAATTATCAAATTACCTTTGCGAAACTAAACACATTTGCACAGTTCTGAGTGGATCATTTTCCATAATTTTC
The DNA here is from genome assembly GCA_018881525.1 of Meteorus sp. PSUC_FEM 10030008. Classification (NCBI taxonomy): domain Eukaryota; kingdom Metazoa; phylum Arthropoda; class Insecta; order Hymenoptera; family Braconidae; genus Meteorus; species Meteorus sp. PSUC_FEM 10030008. The sequence continues at coordinate 80,059 of JABMBR010000108.1, forward strand.
CAATTCACATTTTGCAGTTCAAATCACAACGATTTAATTATCAAGAACATTTCTTTCTACCCTAACTTCAACTCAACTGTAATCTTATCAGGAACAAAATTGTTCTTGTTTGTTGTTATTAAGTTTCATAAATGGAAAACAGTTGAACTGTAAAATATCTTTCCCGATTTGTTGATAATAAAAGTACGGAAACATGTTAAATCATTTGCCTGAATAACTTTGGGACCGTCAAGAAAAAAAAATGGATAATAATCATATTGAGAGTGTGGTATCTGTCACATCGTGCACACAATCTTCACCACAATTAATAATTCAGTCACTTTTGCAAAGTTTCTATCAATAATTACCTCTAACTTACTTTCCCCTAATCCAACTTTAAAATGATCAAACACACAATCGCAATTAATAACTCAATAACATAAAATCTCCTGTCGCTTCATCACCATTTTTAGAACAATCACGTTCATCGTAATTTCATTTATAAACAAGAAAGACAGACCCAATGAAATTAGTATCGAGATGTTACTAAGTGATAAATTATCAACGGAATTGTACAGAATTGAAATGAATATAAAAGAAATTGTGACAATGTTTCAATTAAGGAGGATAGTTAATTTAATGATGTTCATGAATGCAAATAATGGAGAGACGATTTGTATGTCATCGTGAGTTTCCATGTTATCACTTCAGTTCACAATACACAAAAACACAATCGTATCTTGTCTATTGAAATTCTAAAGCACTAAGAGCAAATAAATAACAAAACAGGCGAAAAAAAGGAAAAGGAGAGGTGAAAAAAGGAGAAAAAATATTACACTCCATAACGCTCGAAGCTCTACTTTATCTACCTATCTATCCATATCCTCATCTGCTGTACCATCAAGAAAATTTCTGCTGCATACCTATATGCTTCAACGTTCGTTTTATTTATAGACTTACGCGCCCGGCATGCAACCCCATTCGTGTCTCGGTTCTCTAACGTAGGTCGTGCTTGCTATTACGTCAGAGCAAAAGTAGAAGAACATCGAAGAGAGTGGGAAAGGAGAAGAATTGAAAAGTAATCAAAGGCGCGTCGCGAGCGGAGGAAAAAAATGTGGAGAAATGGTGTTAGAGAAAATGGGAATGTCGATTGGCTATGGAGAGTCACGTGAACTGACGGAAAAAAAATAATAATCAACAGAGAATGGAATACATGAAGAATATTGAGAAGTTGGAAATTTCTGTACGGGAAATAAATGGAAGAAAGTGGTGAAATATTTATAGAAAAGTTGGAATTGAGACATTTTTTTGATAGCTGTATAAATAAAAAATAAAGATTGGTTTGAATAGTTAATTTAAAGCACTTTGACTCCTTGAAGAAGATACAAAGTTTCAATGGACAGATATTTTTCATGAAATACGTTGCATTGGAGAGGGGTTGAACAGTCGTCGTTTTAGTATAAAAAGACTCATATTCGATAAGTTTTCCTACTTTATATTTTCTTGTCACATCAAAGTACGGTCGAATGATTCTAAGTTCTACGTATGATCGTTTTAATTCTTTCCATACTTAACTGGAAAATTTACTGAATGTTGAATTTTAATTTGTTATCCGTTCAACAAATTTCCTCACGTTCGCTGATCAGATTTAAAATTCTGGAACAAGGAAGCGATGTATATTTTACTCAAGAGAGTTGGGGAACAGTAATTTATTGACGTAGCAAACAAATTTATTTTGAATGGAAAACAAACAGCTCATTATTGATTTTGGACCATTTGTGACAAATAGTGTATTTGTGAATGATAAATGACTCGTTCATCATTGGAAATCATTATTCTCTCCAAGAATCTCATTTGAAACATGATGGACAAAAATTCAACTTCGATATTTCAAACACTCAATGACTTGATGAAAAATAAATTCATTTGTTTACTGAAATATTTCTGTAGATCATAACAAAAAGAAATCCAGAAGTGTAGGAAATTATGTCAATTTGTAGAACTAACAAATTCCAGCTGTCTGTTGTTGTCATTTTCGTTAATAAAAAATATTTGGAAATGATTTATGGAATTGAATTCATAATGGAAACTCGTGTCATCATGATCTATTAATAAAATTGTTGTATGCAGAATTTATTTACTCAATTGGAATGAAGTTCATTTGCATACACAAAATTATCAATAGAAATTTTTTCAGACAGTTCGATGATCGAACAAATATGCAAACTGGCAATATAAAATGATGATATAATTATCAACGATATTATCCTCTCAAAAATAAATACAGAACAACAATTCGTAATAGATTGATAAAAAATTCCCGATCAATGTCGATGTGACTCCAACTGGGAATTCAACTAACAAAGACCATTATGATGTTCTCAAATTATTGATAATGGATTAATATCCAATAACAGAATATGGAATAGAATTGAATTACAAATTGTCAAATTGACCATGAATAATCTCGAATTCAATTTTTCTCATGGACAGTTGACACATTCGCTAACGTAGTTCCAGCCATGCAACAAGCTGTGTTGAAAAATTATCATCATCAGCGATGCATATTCAGCTGTTGCTTTGGAAAACACGTCTGCAAAAGAATCAGCCCACAAACTACCCCTCTTGTGTAATCAGGTGAAAATTGAAAAAAGAACATTTCCGAAATATCTGTATGGGTAAAATAAGCTCCTAACATTCTGAAATCTATTGACGATAACTGAATTGTTCGCTACTACAACTGTCGATAACTTCCACAAGTACAAAAAGGGGTATTGATCGAGAATGTGCGGGTAACAAGAACGTTAATAACGTTATTTTATATGAACAAGAGCACAGAGGGTAGAAAGGAAAAAGATATTATGGATGAGAAAAGTGAAAGAGAGAACGAGTTTCCAAACGTTTCGTATCGATTGTATCCACGCTCGGGTGTAAAAATATTACTTCAAGGCGACGTGACGACGCGACTATTTTTCGCACTGTTATTTTTTTTGTGACCATTCCATTTATTCTTTCTATTTCTCTTTCATTTGTTCACCCTACAAAATATATAAAGCTTCAAAAATATGATTGTCATTCATTTATTCCCTCCTATGTACCTCATGTTTACCCACTTTTTAATCATCATTACGATCTATCACATAATCGAAATCAATAGTAAAAGTATTGAAAGGAATTTGGAAAAGTGTAGATGTACACTTGATAAAATTCTGTACGAAAAATGTCGCGCCAAAACGAAAGTTTTCGCTTGTGTGTTATTGGACATTGTGAATTGGTTTTCACTTCCCATCAAATTTGCAACGTATTTCGATACTCTGGAAATCTATTGCAAATAAATGGTACAAATATGATGTGATCGGTCCTGAAAACAAATGGTCCAACAGAATATGAAAACAATGTTGCATTATGTATGAGAGAAAATATTGCAGTCACAATATTCTTGATTCGAGACATTAAACAATTGAATAAATACTTTCATTGCAAAAATTGAGTCACACAACGTCAAACATGAAACCCTTCATTGTCCCAACACTTTTTCACTCATTATCATCATCATTTCTTCCTTTTTTTTACTGTTCATTCTTTTTTTTTTATTTTTCTTCTATCCAGTTTCAAGAACTCTCAGTCGGGCTGTTCAAAGGCAACGAGAGTACAAGTGCCATTAATTAGTCTCAGTCCCACGAGAATTGTTGACGTCGTCGTAGTCGTTGTCATCATCGCTGTTGTTATATAAACTTGGACATAGAAAGTGTCTCAAGTTGCGTGGACCAACGTGGCCTCCTTGTCGTCGAGCACATTCCGTCAGCCACAAACCAACGTTGGTAATACGTTCATCACTAACAACACCACCTATACCAACCACATCGTAATTGACACACGGATGAGTTGTCTCCTTCATTTTACGAATGAATTCAGCCACTTTATTGCGTGGTGGTATCTTTCCTGATGCTTTTTCATCACCCAATGGCAATTGTACACGACCAGTTTTATCTTCCCTCATCTTTTTTACCCTTCTTGATTCTTCATGACACTCACACTTCCCTTGGAAAATACTTTTCAGACCTTGGCGTGCCTGGTATTGCTGCTCTTGCTCATGCTTCTGCTTTTGCTTCTGCTTCTCTATCGTGTCAACGACCACGTGCTGTTTCTTTCTCTCCTTGACTTCCACGACCTCATTCACCATCGCTTGAAATTTCCCAGCGTCTCCACCCCTGTCTCCCTCACCAACCCTCATGTCACCGCCCACCTGAACGATATTAGTTTTCAAAAGTGAGAAATCGATTAAAAAACTTTTTGACATTCAACCGAAACTTTTGAGGGGTTTTTGTTTGCAGTGAACGTTGAAGTTTTTGATTAATGTAAAATAAATTTATGTAGTGTGAAGCGCGGTAGTGTGGATGTTTAGGAAAACATTATTGATTTCCTTTTTTCTATTCAGAATTCTGTTGAACGTGGTAGGAATTCAAAAGCGAAATTAGATGACATGTCATGCACATACATTCATGAAGAATTTCATTTATTCACTGGTTTTTCTCATCGTTGTTTGTTTTGGAAGAATCTCTGAATTTTTTCAAAACATCCAATAAAAGATATTGGACGAAGCATCCCCCATTTTCTTTATCAACTTCGTAGAAAAATTGTCTAGATAAATTCTTATCGAAAACTAAATAACATTCAACGTTGCATTCTTTTGTCCACGAAGGAGAGCATGTAAAAAAAAATCTTCATGAATGTGTCTGCCCTGAATTCCATGTAGCAACGTCCATAATTTTGTACTACAATACCAATTATATTGTTTCCGAACAAAAATTATTTGATCGAAAGAGGAGAGTGAAAAAGCAGTTTTAACAAAACTTTCGTATCAACCATCCTATCAAATCCAGAGACAATTCACATATTTCATCTGAATATGATTGAGCAAATAATCAAAATAGAATTCATTGCTCAGAAAAAAAAATCAATAAATATTGTTCTTTGTAATACCCACAACATTGTCTTCACTCAACATACTTGATCCGATGAACTTTTGCTACCATTCATCATCAATTCAATGTTGAAATCATCAACATCGACAAATTCATCATGAGGAATTCCATTTGTAAGTTTTGATTCAGTTGGACTGACAGATATAATTGAAATTGATTCCCGATCATCACTTGAGCTTGCATGAGCTTTATCCATAGCGACAAATTCATTCGATTCTTTTCTTGTGTCTTCAAAGTCTCCATCTGTGTTATCGTGACTTTCATCATGAACTGTTGAATCTTCTTTCATCAAGATGGATTTCATACTTGTTTCATCGTTCATAAGTGGTCCGATTTTTTCCTCTATATCATCTACACTTGAACCACTCTCACATTTAATACCATCATCAATGGTTCCATCTACACTCTCTATTGTCGTCCAATATTCTCTTGACTCATCGGAAATCAATTCATCGAAACTTTTACTCGTCTGTAAAATAAAACAATGGAGAAACCAAGTTAGAGTTTCATATAAAAATGATTTCCTATTGTCTCTTTCTTTTTATGTTTCAATCCATATTTCTTTATTCCCTTTCTTTTATTTGTGTATATAACGGCTGTGCACGACCATTCACCTTTTCAGTGCAAACAGATTTCGAACCCTCTATCATAGTTGAACAATCGGAAAGAAACTTTTTCTCATTGTTGGATAGTGAAGATGATGACGACAACGATGATGATGATGACTTAATCGATTCTGGACATTCGGGAACATTTTTTACACTTTGTGATGATGATTTCTCAATGGGGATCAATTGTTCGGTCGAACAATCAAGTTGCGCTAAGTATCCATAGATGTTCATGAATAGTTTCAGCGGAATCATGGCAGATCCACCGTCGGGTTCATTAGTGAATAATTCACAAACTTTCGTCATAGTCTCCAATAAATTCTGTATGAGAAAGAAATGAAAACGAAGGAATGGTTGGCATCGTATTTCGTTATTCAATGACACTTCGTTTAAAAATTTCCAGATATTCTGAGTAAAATGGAGTTTTTCAATATTGGAAGACACAAACACTTTCCCGCATTGAGTTAGTTATGCACAAATGATTGAAGAAAAGTTTCATTTTCAGTTGACAATTTCATAATCGTGTTAACAATTCATCTTCATCAATGATGCGTAATTTTTTCCCGCTCATGATGGATTGTGTACGTAATTCTAACGCATTCTTTAAAAATTGATGATGGTTTTTGTTGTTTTTTCTGTCGTATTAATGTCATTACTCTTCATGAACTTAAAAAACTGTGTGAAATTTCATCAACATGCAGAATTCACAGTAGAAATGAAACCATGATGAATTGGAATGAGTTGATGATAACAAACTGGAACGTCATAACTACCAGAATTCAGTCATTCAATACAAAAATAATTCACATCTGGTTGAATCTTCGAAATCCAAGTCTTTTTCAATTATACATTTATCATGAAAATGATGCAGCATTGAAAACTCCATCCATCAATCGCCATATCAATCTGACACTTGAATTCAGATCACAATATCCAAAAACTTGTTCTCGAATTATTTCATAAATATCAACACCAAATAAATCTTTTCTTCAATGCGAAGATCACTGTCTGGTAACTTTAAAATGAATCACGATTTCTTCACCTCTCTAACGTGTCTTACATTACTGATTAGTCCACAGGCAATCGCTAGAAAACGATAAAGATCCAACTCGTAATGTTTGTCATCATTTAAAAGATGACCTATCATCAGAATCTGGTAAAGAACGGTTTCAGAAAGAGCGATGCCTTGCCAACTGTCAAGAAGGGCCTTCAAGGTTATATTATTGTTGGTTCCAGTAATGGCGATGGTGGTGTTGCTACTGCCAATGTTTGTACGATCCAATTGATTGAAAAGGGTCTTCAGGTATCTTGGGGTCAGTCCCGTGAGATGATCGAAAGGTGGATATTCGAATCGTTCCTGTTAGAAAAGAAAAAACTTAACATCGAAAGAAGAGAAAAAGTTGAATAAAAAAAAACTAAATTAAATTTATGACCATTTACATAATTTTTTACTTTGAAAATTGGTCTCTAGAGGAAGAGAGAGAAAGAGCAAGGATATAAGAGGCAGCACATCAATTCCCATTATCCACCGCACTCAGATCGCTTTGGTAAATATTTTAGGATATAATTTTTTTCTCCCTTTTTCTCTTTGTGTTGAGTCTGTATCAATTTTAATGGCGAAATTTCGCGCACGTTTGAAATTTTTAATGGATCTAGAAAATTGCTATTATTTTTCATTTTTTGAAGTTTGAAGTATTTTAGTTATTACAATATGAGAAGTTGCGAGTTTTTTCCTCTATTCATCGCGATTCATTCGTTTTAATTCGTTCTGGTGTTGAATGCTCGGAAAAACAGATAAGTTTTTCAACAAAAGTTCTCGAAAACTGTGAGAAAAGATTTAATTTTTCACAAATCCAAATTATCTTCACTAAATTATAGAAATAACCGAAAACTGGTTGTTGTGCAAAATACAACAATGCAAACATCCATTATAATATCAGCAGAAATCAGTTTTCCAAAAACTAACCTCGAAAAATTAACGTGTCCAAACCATAAAAATAATTCTTTCAAAGAACAAAAACCTCTAAAAGAAGCAAAAAAAACAATAGGCCTCTACAGGCCTCGTCAAATTTGAAATAAAAAATTCCAAAAGAAACATCTCCAACCCATTTCTTTCTCCAATGCTTTTTTATTCTCATTCCCCAATTAAATATTTCTACCTTGACTGGTGGCACTTCGCCGTTGGCAAGGGCACGAAAGTAAGCTGACGTCCATCGTAACAAATCATAGGGTTGAGTACGTATAGCGGCTTTCGCAAATGTCTTAAGAATATGAGGAAATGTCACTGGTATGTTTATCTGCTCAACGCAGTATATTTCCTCAAACGACTCACCCGACATATTTTTTCCTTCTCTTGTTTATTTTCATTTTTCTTCCCTTCACACATACTCTCACGCAGATAAACCTAACGATCACACAAGATGCACAGCAACGGCACAAAGCAAGTTATATTGATATAGCAGAGAAACCTCTTCACCTTTTTTTTTATTTATTCACTTTTTTATTTCTCTCTTTTTTTTCCCCCCTCTTCAAGGCAACCTCTTATGCTTATGACACATTTATATATTCATTAAGCGCAATGGATTTATGGACTCAGTGACATACAGGTCACGTTTCATAAATGTGCTCACTACACCTTGAAAAAAATTAAAGGAAAAAAAGGAAAAAAAAAAGGAGAAAATGAATGGCGCTTGTCGTGTACATGAAGAACACCTTGAACTTATAATTAAACAATAAAAAATTTTTTATTTATTTTATTATGCAGTTAGAATTATATAAAAAAAATTTGGAATGCAAATCTCTTGCATCACAATGACACGATCAATATTATCATTTTGTTTTTCAATTTTTAATAATTATTCATGAAAAATCAGAGGCATGAAAATTTTTTATTTTCCATACGAGGGAAAATCTGAAGAGGTGTAGCAAATCCAAACTCCTCAATCGATAATAAAATCATCTTCAAATATAGTATCGTTTTGTATGTCAGCGTTCGCTTTACTAATTTATCCATATATAACTCTAACTATGACGCACTGTGTGGCCGTGAAAGCACTTTGAACATAATGATACCATATATGAAACACATAAACATGATTCTATCGTGCTGACACATTTTTGTCCATGTTACATTTTTCATATACAAATATTCTTCATTGATCTACTCGTTCCTGAAGATGTATATGCAAACAGCAATATGTAGGTGAATGAAATGCGCGGGCGTGAAAGTCGAACGTTTCAATATACATCAAATATCGTTTTAGAAGTCATACACGTACACGAATTCAAACACACATACTGTACACGATGATTCGAGAGGCGTTTTCTCTCTTTAGATACAACCAACAACTCTGTACAAACAGTTACGTAAATCGATGAATATGAATGAGATCCATTTTGACGAGTTGAATATTATAAAAATTAAAAAAATAAAATTTATTCGAAATAATAATTCCATTTCGTGTATAAAATTCGACCATTTTGAATGATGAATTCATATAAATGTGCAACAGGGGGAGGATAGCGAAGATAAGATGGGAAAGAAAATCTTCATTCATGGTTGGTATTTTTGAAAAAAAAAAAAAAAAAAAAAATTGGGCTCGTCAGTCATGAAGTAATCCATGTGGGATATACCAGTTGATGTATTGTACGTATGTGTGTGTGTGATGCTGCATCACTTGAAAAAACTCTGCGTTCATATGAACAGATGCGCAAGAATGTTGTACATTCACGATATCATGATGGCTGACGGAAAATTCACAAGTGCCCGCAATATTGAATCTCGCAAAATGGCCCTCGTCATCGAATTGCACGATATGGAATTTGATATGCAATACTCGACGAAATAAATACAAATATGTGCATTTGATATGGAGAGCGAAATTTTTATTGACGCATAAAAAATGTTATTTCGAAATGTTCACTTTTTCTGCCATTCAACAGAATTATCTGATTGAATATCATCAATTTTTTACCATTCATTTTGAAGTAAAAAATTCATTTGTATTTTATTCTACCTGCATAAAATACTGATTCAAATCTTTATTTATTTGTTGTTGGAATTATATTGTTTATAGCGAGATCCATAAAAAAAAAGACGCAAAAAATTTGATAAATAAATATGAACTTTTCGATTAAAATAAATTCGGATTTTTCTCCCCTTTGTACTTTGGGACACTTATTATTTTCTATTCAACGAATTCAATCGGTCATTTTTTTTTCAGTCAATTGAATTTGAACAATACTGAAACGTTTCATGGCTCAATAAACAAATGGAAATTAATTTAGTGGAAAATTCGAAACCAAATAGAACAATAAGATAGTTTTGTTCGGAGGGGGGACCAAAAAAACTTTTACAATGAATGAAAAATGTTGTTCTGCGGTACTTTCCACTGCATTAATTTTTCATTAACTCCACAATGGACCATTGAATTTGATAACAACATTCTCAATGAATGCCACTCAATAATTTCCGTATATTTTCATTGAATAAAACTGTCGGTTATTCAATAATCCATATGGATATTGAAACAATAGAAGAACGAAATGAATTAATGAGAAAAGCACAGAATATAATTACTTCAATCATAAAAAAAATTAACTCCAATAATAATTAGCTTCATCCCTTTTTCCATATGATAAGCGGAAAAATTTTATTTGAAGGCATACGAAATCATAAAATTTCAACACTTCAAAGAGAGAAAGTAGAAAAAATGGATAAATACATTTTTCTCCCCTTCAATCCGAATTAACATCCCTGAATAATCTCCCACTAATAAAATCCAACAATAATCCAATTAATTCCCCCAAACAAAAATATCAATTAATCCACAAAATAGCTCGAGAAAAAAGAAATTAATAACAATAACAACACATTTTGATGACGAGTGCTCATAATATTCACATAATAAGCGCGCTGTTGTTGAATGTCAAGAGGGTGCAGTTATGCAGTCTGTGTTGTACATACGACTAGGAAGTACCACTTGCGTTTCTCTCTACCGCAATTAAAGATTATATAGACATATATAT
>JABMBR010000119.1:0-33258 GCA_018881525.1 Meteorus sp. PSUC_FEM 10030008
TATATATATATATGAATAATACACGCACAAACATAGCAGTCGATTAGTCAACCGGATTTGAACGCCGGATTTTCATCACTGAATACCCATATTCTTTTTCACAGCATCATGTATTATAATTTTTCATAATTGTAATATGGAGGAGCTGCTTGATGGCATTAAACTCACAGCTTTCTCCGTCATCTCGTCCAGTTCACGATTCTTCAAGCCGCGTCCGAACAGCTGTCTTATCTGTGGAAAGACGATTTCATGCAGGAACAAATGGACATAAAGATGGTCCAATAATTGTTGCCGTTGATTGTTGGTTAAGAGCGGGGATAGACCTAGTAATGGAATCGCCCCATCTCAATTATGGTGTTCAATAAATGAATACAATGAATAGAAGAGATATTTTTCCTTCATTCTCGTCAATGATAAAGCCAAAATCTCCACTGTTCGTGTGTGCACCAAATAGAACACGTGACCAAAAATTCATATGCCTTCAATCGGATTTTTATAGTTCGATGATGAACAAACAGAATGTACGTACACGTTAGAATTAATATTTTACCTTACCACGAGAAACTCATTTTTATCGACTCTTTCATTTCCATCGGTATCAAACATATTGAATGCTATCCTGAAGCCAGTTTGTGGTTCTGTAATCACACCGAATGAATGAAAACATAAAATGATGAGAAAAATATCGTTGTTATTAACGTGACAAAAATTTATTATTGGCATGTGAATGTGACTAGTTAAATGATGGATGAATGACTAGGCCGCGGTATATAAGTTCGATGTGATTATGAGAATACTGTGTGACAATAGTGATGAAATCATTATGAATTGCGTTGCAATCGGAGAAAGATACTCACTCGTGAGTATAGAGAGCAGAAAGAGGTACTCCGTGTAAGAAACGATCCCTATATAACATTGGGGTAAAGAAAAACGATTGATTAATTTTTACATTCAGAGAAGTTTTTTGTTGTGTTTATACTTCTCTATCATTTTACTATATACGTCTATGTGTAATCAATATATATATATATTGTGCGGTTTGATATATTTCTCACCTTTATCACGCAAACATCGAAACATGTGTGAACTTCCTTCATGCAGTGGTGGCGTCGCATTTCTCATTACTTCGAGCTCTTTATCTGATAGAAGGCGTCTCTTATGTCTTGCTGCACTCATATACAAGTATATATATAAATTAAGCGAATGCGAATAAAATTATGACAAAATTTCGCTTAGTCCAGAAAGAGAGATGAAGAATTAATGAGGTTGACTTTTTTTATTGTTGAATGATTAGATTACTCACGTCTTGGTTCAGATTCAACGACGCTATCGAGAAAATCTTGCGGTGTCATGTATAGTTGACCATCGTATTCTACCGATGCAAATTTCATGAATCTCCTCTCTCTCATGGTCAATTTCACAGCTTCTTGGAAATCATCATCTCGCTGGAAATGAATTTTAATTTATATGAAGAACATTACGAAGGAACCAAAGAAATTAATGTCAGGAAGAGTAATAATTAAATGAAAAAATAGTATGATACAGTTCGAATTCGGATTTTCCTGACATGAATCAAAACGAGATAACCATTGTGTTACGTCATCGTGGACGAGCTCATCGGGTGCTGAGTAATTGACATTGTTGAACGTAACCTAGGATGAGCGAAAGTGATGGCGAGCACATGAAAGTAAGAGAAGAAATGGCAGCTGTCACGCTCAACTGTCCACACAGTGTGTGTTCGCCATATATTTTGGCATCAGTCCACCAAATGAAAATAGGGATGGGTCGCTCGACGTGATACATTCTATATGTGCATGTGTCTATGAATAATTTGCGTGAGCACTATATTCTGAGCCTTCATACGTCTCTATTTACAATATTGTCTGTAAAACATTTGAAGATGTATATATTATCACATATATTATCAATTTTTCCATTCATCTCAATCACGTACCCATCTGTAAAATGTAAATGCAGCATGATTAGTATTCTGCGCGTGGGCTTGTCATCAGATAACAATTATTGACGTTTGTCAACACCTTCTTGCAAATCCACGCGTAATAATGACAATTCCGAGGAAGATTGTGTTAACGATTGCCATGTGTCATATCCTATCAACTCTCATTTTCAATAAACATTCATTTTCAAATACGGGTGTCAATGCACAATGTTTCATTTCGCAAAAATCATAATGAAAATATTGAAATGATTAAATTTTCGGTGTTTGTCAGACGGTAAATGAGTGAGATGCAGCTACAGAAATGATACACATATGGTAGATACTCATACGACATTTATGTGTGAAAGCACATAAACATGATTATCAAGCATGAATAATCCATTCATATAGGTGTGCTTGATATTAAAAGGCCACTTTGAATGTGTCAGCAGTAAGTCGAAGAAAAATATTGGCATAGTCTCACCTCACTTTGTCATTAATCTCTCTCAAGTAAATATATCTATACATATGCATCACACATCAGAATGACTATACTCAATCACTATACTTAGAGGAATAAAATTTGAGCCATTGATGGTCGGTTTCTCGCAGCTGATGGCTGTATGACGGTGATTACGCATCGGTGAAATTGAAATCAGATAGCAGCGCTTTCATGCGGCCGAGCAATTGCTTGGAATTTGCATTTGAATTACCTGAGAACGTTCCGGGCGCACCAGCCAAACCATCCACTGTAGTGTCTGTATGGGGTGTCGTGAATTACGAAAAAGTGAGACAAGTCAGAAGCAAAAAAACAGGTGTTTATGTGATCGAGTGCTTTGACCGATTTAATAAATAATGTTTGCTTTAATATTGATGGATACGCACATCTGTGTTGTATGACCGATCACAGGAATTATCCGCTATGAGACTATCATTTTTTAATGGCTCTCAACATATTTTGTTAATCAATATTTATAGTGTCATTGATCAATAAGGAAAAAAAAAGGAGAAAAGGAAGTAATTAAGATAGAAGAATGACTGTGAGATTAACTAATTTTCCTGGAGAATTTTCAATGTGTACTGTCTATTACATGTTAAATTTGACAACAAATACAGTTTTATCATGTTCTTTTTGCGCAAATAAATAACCTGATGATTTTTATTACTGAGTGATTTCGCTTTTAAACGTGAATTCTCACGTCGATAAAATGATTATGCAATTTTTGTATCTCTTTTCTTTATTGCGGCAATCCATGTTACGCTCCGAGCCATTCAGAGAACTTTTCGCATCATCAATAGTTCATTCATATTGTTGCTAATCGTTTGGGAGGATATCTCAGGGATACTCGAATTTCGATCCATCGACAACATTATTTAATGCACATGTAGAGGAATTTCCTTCTAAACACAATCTTTACGATGGCATCTTTACACAATCTTATTTTGTATTGGGAGTTATGGAAATATCTCGATAAGTGGATGTGTGTGTGTGTTTTCGTATACGTTTTCATAGCCTTCACATGTCCAAGAATTGACTCAGGTACTCTTGAAAGATGCGATTTTTCAACTCCAAACAAGAGATTTCAGCTCACCTTTTTTTCGAATACAATTTTCGTGTAACTCCTTGGGAATATCGATTGAATGGGTTCATGATCGATATATCATGATCTCCGTCTTTATAGATTCTACAAAATTTCATCGAAGGAAATCATTGAGCATGTATGGTGAATAATGGGATAATTGAAAGATAGATTGTTAGAGAGACATTATAGATATAGCAATGTGTACAAATGCTAACATTTCTATTCAATGTTTATAAATAATACGGAAGTGAGTACGAAGCGTATGAATATATATTATTATTTCATTGGTGCAAATAGGTGTATATATGAGGTGTATAGGTGTATGTTGAGATATGATGGTGTAGATGGCAGTAATTGCGAACGAGAATCGATGGGTATCTTGTTTCATCGATTGCACGCCAATGCGCCAGCGTGATAGAACGAAACGTGATTTGTGGTTAACTCTGCGGATCGAAGAGATACTCTGTACCGTGTATTGAACGTGAACGAAAGTATGACTGTATAGATAAATGTAAATACATGAATGTGCACGTGTTGGCACGGGAAATGCCGATGTACAATGGTAAATTACATTTACCAGTGTATCTGTGTTGATAGTTACGAGATTTGAACGTGTTCATAGATATAGCATCTCAAAGTCAGCTCACCTTCTCGACATCGTTCCTCAACAATTTCATCAACGATAGATAAAAATTTATATATTGATAGTTGACAATTTCATAATCTTTGCAGGCATTTTTTTCATCAATGAGGAAGTAGAATCAATTATCCTATGCAGATTGGTAAACGTTCCATTATTAATTCGAGAATGCATCGATCAATTTTTTTTTCTCAATGCTACGGGGGTTTTCGCTGCAGCATCATGATGTCCAAGTTTAAGAGTTATGATAATTGCCACACAAAATGGACACGAATAGTCTGAATCAATTATTGCGGCAGGCTGAACAAGCGTGAAATTAACCTTCGATAAAGTGTGTATGTAAGTGGGGACGTTTCACAAGAGAAGGAAAAAAATAACAACTAGTCGAGAAAATATGTGGTTATTGAATAAAAGGGTGAGTGGAGTCTGCTTGGTGTAGTGGATTAAGTCAAAACAATATAGATAATTGAATATTCGGCGGATTATGATTTAAGAATCGCCCATGGCAGTACTGAGAGCGCATATATATCTGCCGGCTTTTACAAGTACACAATAATAAATAATAATTTTATCCAATGGTATAATTCATGAATATCAAAGTGTGAACGTGATAACCCAGCAATAAGTCACTTGGTCGTCACGCGATAAATTCAAATCGGGCAATCAACCCACTCACTCAACAAGGTCCACAATTTCGTAGAACCACTTGCATACATGAAAATTAACATGTGTGCGCACTAATAAAAATTTTTCAATCGTTCACAAAAGAATTTGATACTTTGCTGGACAATATTTCCCTTATATATTCATACAAGAATGGTCGAATTAATATGTATGCAGTAATGCGTTATTAATCGTCTGATTGTATCCATTGGGTATTACAATGAATCATCAGCGAAATAATCAATAACACGCATATATTAGACGAAATGATTTTGTCAAATGCATATAGGTTAGTGAGATGTGTCGAGGGAAATGTGTCAGTTCGACGCTATTTTTTCCATAGAAGATTTTTACAATTCTGTTGCACATATTCAATCGCTCATCACCTCATCTATAAGTGAATTGTGTACACTATAGTGAACCTGCTTATTATGGAGTTATTTGGTTTACATCACGAGTCATGGCTAAAAAGATGCAAATTGATGGCGTTTTTTTGGCTCTTCGACTACAAGTGGATTCGCAACTTCGTCGTAAAGGGGAGAAAAGAAAGTCAAGTGAATATAGCGTCTTATCGGCATGTCTGAGAGAGGCTTAAAGGAGAATGAGGAGAATAAAGGAAATGAAAAGAAGAAGCCGAGGTGTGTGCGAATATATAGGTATGAAAAGAGTTAGGGTGGGGCATAGTGGGGGTGCTTATATGCACCCTGAGGCGTCGAAAACTGGTAACGACTCTCCTCCGAGCGTACCATCTACGACACGTGAGAGCAGAGAATATACCACAATAAAACAAAATAGTTGAAGAGGAAAGTGCAATTCGTTAAATATGGGGCTGAGATGCGTCTCGCGATCGTCTACTCGCTCGTAAGTCGACTCGCACGTACTGATAAAGAGCTCTCGAAAGAGTATACTTGTTTTTAACAGGTTGTGTGTTCATCCTCGGTATACACTACTCCTCTCCCAATCATTTTTTGTTAATTTCATATATGAGTTCACCCTATCACCTTACCGCACTATTTGTGTCGTCATGTGATCCCTGTGTCGTAAATTAACTGTCAATGGATTTTCGTTTTTTCACAAACAGACACACTTATAAATGAATATATATTTTTAATATTCTATGGAGAAATAATGAATGAATATATATGACGATCGGCCTTTCTGTATTCAACTTACCTGTTCAGGAAAAATACTATATAAACTTGTGGATTATTTCCCATTGTTCATCATTCATTAATTTGTCTGCTTTGCGTAAATTTCCCAAACAGATCTCTCCAAAGCGTATTCCTAACACAATAATCAGTCTCAGCGTCTGCTTGCGGACTTGATCCATCTTTTTATTCATTCATTGAACCCGCCCCCAAGTTTGCTTTGACTGCGGCTGTATCGACATACATATCTCTAGCGCATTTTTGTTTCGCTTTTTTCGCGTCTGCACACTTAGCACACATCTCTATTAGTCTCACGTCGAATGCCCTGCGGAGGCAATGGGCTCATCTCTTCTTTATAATTATCTAACAACTTCTCCCTCAATCAATTTCTTTTTTCGAAAAATTTAATTTCATGTCGTACAACAAACAGTCGATTCAATCGATTTGAAATTTCTCAGTTGTGTTTTTTTGTTTCCAACAGTTATTATTTTTTCTTGAGGTGACGCGATACACTGGAAGCTTTTCGAAATAAATATTACAAGTTGAAAGTATACCATTTGATCACAACGCACGCACAATGAGAGCTCTCGTATGAATTATAGAATAAGTGTATAAATGAGTAAATTTATGAAATTAGTGCGTCGTTTGTCCCTGCCCATGTCGCAATTGCATTGTTTTCTGCTTTCGCTTACCTGGTCATTTTTCTATTTCGCGCTTCGATGACCGCAACTCGCAACGATTTTTATATACAGGCATTGCTCTTTTGGCTTAATCTGACAATAATCCAAGAAAGCTTGGTGATCCCTCATTTAATTTTGTCATGAATAATTCTTATCTTTTGTTGTGGTGTGATCTAGTGATAAATAGTTGATTCACAATAGAATGAATATGAAATTTGATAAGATGACTGTTTTCTCATCTATACAATAATTTATATAATTTGAAAAATTCTACGAACTTGTATCATTTTATATTTTGAAAAATGATGAACGACAAAATGGAGGAAATTTTGAAGAGGTTTCGGCGTATCCATTGATTTGTATCATTGGAGTTCATGATGGATATAACGCACATTGTCAAGTGGACACGCAGCTTCTACCATTGGTGATTGGGGCAATAAAGTGAGTCAAACACGATGTAATGGTGCGGAAGATCCAATGGAAGACATAACGAAAGATGGAGTGAGGAATATAGGCTGAATGTCGTATGAATACTCATAGATGTACATATACAGGTATACGAGTCGATTATGTTTGTTTTACGAGTTTGACTGGCTCTCACGGATGCGCTCGGCCGCACTGGCCAATTCAAATATACACGTATGTTCCACATACATATTCCCAGATGTTATGTCATGTTGTGCTAAAACTTGATATATATTGAATAAAAGGGTATGTGGCTCCCTGTGGCGTGGGTTTTGATTCTGTGAAATCTCTAATAAAGACGTATGTTGCCGCATCGTTTTAATTAACCACCATCCAAGACAACCATATAATATGGAAAAGTATTATTTTTTCACTATTCTAATGCAATAAATTATCCATTATTCTCCATCCTTTTCCATTTATTGTGACGAAATGTTTCACATGAATGTCTGTGATTTGGCCTATTGCTCTTTCTATTGAATATGAGTAGCAATATTGCGACGTGGCAATATAGAAATGAATTGTACGCGCTGAAGGCATAGTCCCCTTGTTTCCATATTGCGCTTATCCCTCATACTTCTCACCATTCATCGATGCCGACACACTCAAAGTCGAATGCCTGCAGCTTTATTGTCTAAAGACTTGTCTGCACGGAAGATAGAATTGAAAATTTGAATAGTTTATGTATATATTATTATATGTACATGTGATCGTGCACGTGTTACATCGCGTGCAATATATTGTATGGCTGGATCTCTTCAACACGAGTCTCCATTTGTTATTGAAATCGGAACCACAACCAATAGTTGCATTAAACTTATTATTTTATCTTATATTTCAATATTCTCTTCCAACAACTGTTTCAAGTTTCCTTATTGTAAATATTACCACCTATGTCGTTGCAGAATAAGATTTATTCGTGCACACAAACAAATTACATATATGTTTATCTCGATGGTAATATGTTCACTTTGGACCCGACGACCTCCATGATAGTCGAGATCCCTTCTTTTTCTTCGTTTTCTTTTTTTTTTGTCCATAGAAGATATCTAAATTCACCCTATAATGTGGTCCCCGTGCAGCTTACTCTTACAAATATGGCAAAATTATGCCACGAAAATGATATAAAGCATGTCTCTTGTTTCACCTCACTATATATCATTTTTTTCACAATCTACGATATAATTGTGAATAAATTATTGGATAGAGAGGTGGGATGTGGCAAGCTCCATTGAAATCACAACTGTATTCTATACATTTTTGGGTTATTCATTGAAAGTCGGGCGGAATGAGAGAGTCTCCATATGAAAAAGTAACATAACAAAAAAGAAATATCGAGTTTTATGTTCTTCTCTGGAGTTATGCCGCAACTGGAATATTTTATTATGCATTGAAACGACTCAACATGATCGTCACACTGATGCTAGAATCTGATGAGAAATGTGTAAATGAGAAAATTTTGAGAAATAAACGTTAACCTACATCGTCGTTTGGTGTCTTTATCGTTTTTCTCTCCATCACAAAAATGAGAATTGACCATTTTACTGACCATAAGTAATGGGCCTATGTGTCAAACCCTCATGTTTTGAGGAAGGTCCACATTCATTTCCACATTTTATGCACAAGTCAGTCGATAAGTAAGTTAACCAGTTGATCAGCCAATATAACCAGTCCATCAGCTGTGTGTTGTAACCAATATTTTGGCCACGTTTCCGGGGACCCTTTTTTATTTAACATAACAGTGACCTGTACTATAAAACATATGATAACAATTTACGAAGATCTCATCGTGGGTTATTAGCCACTGTGATCGTCCATTATGGTTGAATTACTCATATATGCGGCAAATATCATTAACGTGATATGTCATGTAATCACAATGTCTTTTCATAGATACCTCCAGCAGAAAGTAGACAGGTAAAAAGTTTGTGGACAAAAATTTATCTGTGTTTTTCAGACACGCAACATCCTATGTATCCAACTGTATGTACTTCGTGGATTATGCAGGAATTTCATGTAATCGAGTACTTAATTGAGGCTTGATTAATTTCAATCAGATTAGCTTTATGCATTCCGTGCATTTCTGGTTGGCGCGGCCGCATGTTTTACTAGTCGTGCATTCATCGTGTGAGAAGATGGGTATCTTACTTGCGTGAAGGATAGGACGTATTAGAATTGTGACAGGAGAACGGTGGCCGTTGAGATGATGAAGGAAATATTTTCCCCGTTTATTATGATATCCAAGGCGTCGGTGTGATGCTCGCAATTCGCACAACTCTTTCGAGTCGCCGCCGCACACCTTTCCTCGAGATATTTATCTCAATTACGGGATCGTTGTTGATATTGTCGAACGGATGGTGAGGTCAGCTATGGGTAAACCTATGTATGCATGTACCCTCGTTACGCATTCTCAGTGAGTTACATGATAGAAAATTGCGGGAAATTGCCATTAGGCTGTTACCACGCCTCATATATATTTGTATAATGTGCAGCCGTTCTTCTTTATTCACGTTCTTGATTCAACTTTTCACAAGATATCATTGAGTTGATGAATGGAAATACGTTGCGAAATTCATCACTACAATCATCTATGTAATTTTGATGATAAGATGATAAATATTCGCTTACTGATTGGTTTTCACCAATAAATGTATGTGATACATCTTTACTACACTTGATCTTTGGTATTTCTCGTGCACATAACACTAGTTGAGCGTTTATTATTACAATAAATCGTCATTATAACAACTGAATTCGCTCTATTGAACTTTGAGGATGGCAGTTTACCGCTTGTTTTGGACAAATATTTTTCCGAAAAAAAAGGTAGAGTGCAACGAATGAGAATTCCATAAATGATAAATATCAAGACTGTAGAAGAGTATTCATTCACCGCGTTAGTGTAGAAGGGCCGAAAATTAAACCGGCTATGAATCACTCTGAATAAAGATAGACTGGTTGCTCGAGGTTTTTTTTTATAGGTATACCTCTCATGTCGTGGGTCATATGTTGTGTGTTGAGTTTGGAGGGTAGGGAATGAGGAACATTCTTTCCTGGTCGGAAAGCTAAAACAATGGAAGGTATCAAAATAATAAGAATAACGTGGCCAACACGACAGAAGAAAAGAAAGGGACAGTGTGCAGGCATTGATCTGAAATACTTTAGCTGTGTTTCAAGTTTCCTGAGGGTCAGATTCATTGAAAATAATATTTTTTACGAATATAATATAAATGACTGCGTTCAAGGAGAGATTTAGATGCTCATATGAGTGCTATATCTGCATGATCTTCAGCTAAGTATGATTCTCACGTATAGAACGAATGTACGCTTGAATGTGTAGTGAACCGGTTCCAATGTTCATCGTTAGTGTAGAAAAGAAAGAGACAATTGGTAAATTGTGCCTGTGACTTTATATATTTCGAATATTATACTGCTCTTGATTGGTGCAATTTATCATGAATTTCAATTTAATATACGTTCATCGATGGATGCCTATAAATTTTCAGTGAGTATATGCAGAAAGTATATTATAGGCAGTGGTGGACGAGACACAAAAAAAAGGATCACGGAACATAACGAATTCGATGGTATCATTGCCAAATGAATTAAATATAAGTGGCAATGGAGGAACAGTGAAACAATTATCATGGCGAGTGCGTATACAGTTATGTTTAATTTTCACAACGTGGATTCTGTAAGACATTCGTGAGTATTAACTATTTTTCATTTGGCTTATCTATCGTATATCATCTTTGTTTAGAGGGAGAGGGAGAGGGAGAGGGAGAGAGAGAGGGGGGGGATATGACTATACAGCAATCGTTGCATGCTAAAATGATGATTTATATCTCTGGTCAATTAGGACTGGGGTGATCCTAAATCTCAGCAACACGCATATTACACTTATTTCATCGCTTGTCTTCGTTTGCTTCTCATTGAACAATTTTTATGGAGGGGCAGGCGAATGGTGAAGGGAGACTGTGATACATGAAATACAACAGTATGGTAGGACAGTAAAAAATATGTAAGGACAAAAAGATTGAAAGATACAATATGGACTGCACGATACTTTATAGGCTACTTCCCACCCACGTTCGAGCATATGCTTGTTATAGACACCAAAGTGTATCAACAGCATACACGCACGCACAAGCCCACAGCCGCATGTACATATACATAAACACATAATGAAAAGCGCGGTTTCAACATCCACAAAGTACCTGTGTATCTTTTAGCTTGCGGCCGAAAAATTACACATGGATGCCAGGAGATATACTGCTATGGAGTGATGATAATTCTCTCTTACTGCCAGAAATTCCTGGGAGAAATGGCGAAAGACTGTATGGCTTTACATTAAATGCCGTGCATAAATATATCCATTTACTAGCATTATTTTGAAAAGAGGTATGTGTGCTGGTTTCTCGATGTGCCACCACCACCACTGCGGTGTGATATTTTTTTTCTGTCACGCCGTATACTATATCAACTCTAGGTCGAGATATTTAATTGTCAAGGGATTGAAAAATATGAAGATGAATACTGTGGATTGAGTCATTCATTTTGTTCAGATATGAGGGACTGATAATCACACTTCCTCATCGTAAAATTTTGTATCAGTCGGAGGAAAAGGACAACTCTGGCCATAGGCATTCATTTTTATACGAAAATGATCATAATACGAATGATGATAATGATGATATTAAAATATGGAAGCGTGTATGTATGAAGAGAGTGGAATATAGACATCTACTATTTCTTTCCGATAGAATTCTCTCGGTCAGGCACGCGGTAGTAATTTTAGAGGAAATCAGATACGTGGAAGTTCGGGCGAGAAGTTCATATACTAGTGTAGCTTGGGAAAAGCCGTAGGAGGGCTGTAGCAAGATAGCGCGACGTGTCACAAACTCCACGTCACACATTCATGATACTAATCGTTGATTACGAATTGTTGTTAAAAATTTTACTATGAATCTTCGTGTACTTGAAATATAAATCACATGTATTAGCGTTGTATAAACACATAACAATGAACATGTGACATTTCAGACATAAGAATAAAACACATCATTACTGTGGTGCTGTTACGTTCATTGACGTTTGGTCATCTTCCTCTTTTTGTGATAAATAATAGAGTGGTGTATGGCAACAATATTCATATGCTCTATTGTAACAATAAGCTCAAGTTTCTCCGTGACAGATGATACCATGGTATTTTTTTGTTTTCTATACTTAGGGTAATGGAAATATGAGTGTATTTGAGTGAGAACTGAGTTTGTCGTGTAGTGATATTTACCTTGCGCGGACGTGCTGCGTGAACGGTTGCGATATCGGTATATGTCTTACCAGCGTAAATCAGTATTGTTCCAATGGCAACTATTTTGGCAGTGCTTTTTGTTATATGACACATTTTATCATAACATTCCGACGGATTATTTTTGGTAAAGGTACGTACACTTTGTGACGATGTGACGAAACGATTGATAAGACGTACGAGGCGCGCCATGTTTGCGATACGGTGAAAATAACGACACGATAATATTTGTGATGGCGGTCATACACGGCAACAGAGAATACAGTGGCTCAACAGTTTCGTTACCGTGGAACGTGAATCTAGTATTGTGCGCGCGCGCGGGCGCCCGCGCACATAGTACTATCGCGGCAACGAAATCGCCCGAATATAAATAGACATTTCACTAATTCTTTTTCTCTGCAGGAAAATATACAATAAGAGTTCGCACGCGAAACTGGCAGAATTCAACTGGAGGAAAAATTCAATTGTGAATTGAATTTGAAATAGTCGGGTTGATCCAATTTTTGAAGGAAAATAGTGTTGGTTATGGTGAATTTAATATGATGAAATAAAGCGTTGCAATGAAAATACGAACCGAATATTAAATATGGATGTTACATTCTTCGAGTCAGAAGTTAAAGATGAAAGTGATTTTTGATAATGGCTTTTGAGCTATCAGCTTGAGAGTGTTGTTTTGAATGAGCACATAAAGTGATTTGGTTAATCATTGATCAATCATCTACAGCGGACGTGTCATTTTCCATACGTCAAACTGTGTTTGAGGTCAATCAATTTTGCTCAATGAAAAAAAAAAAAAATCGAATTGTTTTCTGATGGGATAAATGAAGCAGGGTATAACTGTAATTATTGTTGCGCAAGATGCAAAACATATATTACTGTAATTCTTCGATGACCAGGAGTTATAGAAAAAATAGATACATCAAAAGAATGATGTAATTATGGCGGCCGGCAGTTAACACGCAGCATTTTATCATTGTGTATTTATATACTCGTAATAGTCACGAATGGAATAAATACAAAGCTTGATATTCATTTTCTTCTCCATCATATCATTGATCGCGGTCTTCTCATCTACACATGACGTTTATAAAGAATTTGTGTACAACTCACCTGAACTTACGAAATATAACACCACAGTCAAAGATGACAAAACGTATTCAGAGGAGAATGTTTTTAAAAGTGAAAATAGTTGTTTGTTCGTCACAGTTCGGCTGTGATTGCTTGCTTATTCATTATCATTCAATCCATTTCATTCTGTATTGTTGTTTTTGAGTTGTTGATGTTGGCACACAGAGGAATGTGGCTGACAAAAAAAACGTCATAAATAAAGGGATGGAAGGTGAGAGACCCCACACGCGGTTTAGCGCCATCCGAAATGTCCTTCTTGTAACATGACTGCCAGTCTTTTAATTCTATCTTGATTTCATTTTACGCACCAGGCATATACACTTGGCCTTTGCATGGTCACGGTACTCTTCACTCGATGCACTGGTGCATTCATTCGCGTTTGAATGTTGAAATCACGCATGCGAGATTAACGCTTCGTTGCACTGACAATCATTGGCTGTGACTACACAGCTTGAATGCTACGGTCGCATCATCTTCATTTTCGTCGCAATATTATACTAAACTCAGGGCATCTACTCGTGAATTATTAAATACAGACGGATCGTATATTCGTTGATTGTATTCATGAATATTTCTTATGATTGCCATTAGACAAATAAACATATGTAGATTGTGTTGAATCTCAACAAATACAATATTATATATTGAACATGCATACGCTCATGTAGTTGAGTGATATGGCTTGCTCTCAAATTTTGTTGTTCATATTGATCATTTCGAAGTATATATGCGTATCTAGTTGGAATCTGTGTTTAATTTTGCATTGTCCATTCTTTTTTGTATTACTTACATCAACTCGAAAGTATTTTCGAAATACTATTCACAACTTAGTTTATGCCTGGCTCACATAGTCAAGACCGTTTGAATTTTGCTAGTAACGACATAACGCAAATGTCATATTGTGGATCGAATACTTACGGTTTGACCTAGGGATAAGTCATTATCTCTCTTATATATGATCGATTTATATGAAATGTAGTGAGTGGGATAGCATGTTGCACATGTAGATTTCTCACTGTGGCTTCATATGTGGCTTCATATCTATGCTTTGTTACGAATGATTGAAATAACATCTCTGGGAGAGAATGAAAGATACATTTGAATGCGGAAACTCTATTATGATACGATGAAAGTATACTGAGTATACTATCACATTGGTGTATGGTCAAGGGTATACATTGATCTAATGTAAGCAATGTGTTAAATATTCGGGTTCTACTACTGTTTTATCCAAGGCCATTAATTGCAATGAACTTACCATTTTCTTTTTCACTTACCTCGTGCATGTCTATTTCACGAGGGTCATTTTTAATGTGTACATTTTTGTCTATGTTAATTGCCATGCTTTTCTAATACTTCCCAATCCATCTCAATAATCGGTATTTCGTCTCAACTATGGAAATGATGGAAGCGGAGTTTCATATTCATTAAAAAAAAGAATTCATTATTTATCAACAAATGACTAGGTAAATCATCTGCTTTATACTTCTGAAAAAGAGAGAAATTGTTGGGAGCTTGATACATAAATGGCTTGATGATAGACCTTCCTTGTTCAATTAATGAAATTCTACAGGATTCCATGGATATGGTTGATCTGCTCTCACGAAGTATCACAAAGGGGCATCTAGAGAAACGATGCAGATTAATCATAAACAAAAAAGAATTCATTTATAGTTGGCAATCAGATGAGCTCATTTTATTTCTATATTTACATGATTTTAAATGCCAGATGTTTTTTCAAAATATTTATTTATTAACAAGTTTTTATTTTGTTTGTTTTGATCTATTCCTTTTTTTCTTTTTCTTTCAGTCTATAAAATTAAAATTACATTGTTTCACAAGAAACCACATCAATTTTTTTATGTACGCGCTTGCACACACACACACACACACACACACACACACACACACACACACGCAGAGTCGAACACCTATGTACGTTTACATGTGCCATGGGGATGTACGCAATAAATAGATCTTTAATAAATATGCCACTAGAACATCTATCTGGGTCAGACCGAGATTCCCAATGTGAGTATACCTATATCAGACTCATACTGAATATACTTGTACTTATATCAATGATCAATACTAAAATATTGTTCACCACCGGTGAATATATTCTGCTGTTCCGTCAGTGTGCCTCAGTTATGTTTCACACTGTATCCCGTTATACAATATTCCACCGATCGAGGAATGAAAAGTGCATAGAAACACTTCATCTTGGGACATTGATTTGTTGTATAGGGATGCCTAAGTAATTGAGGCTGACACGAGTAATTACAATTGTGAAACGTATCTACACTTTTCATGAAAGTCTTGTGGAAAAAGAATGACACATGATAATGGTGAAATGAGGAATATTAATGAGATACATCTGATGTTGATTTGTCATCAAAACCATCAATATGTTCGTTGAATTTGACATCGACGGTCTTATTAACTGTCGATTGAGTTGTTGCTTTCGTATAATCTTCTGTTCTAGCAGGCGGTGTAGTGTCCATAGTTGTCATCAATGTAACATAATCAATCGAAGACGCTGTTTCAATATCTTCAGAGTATAGTCCCTCTTCGCTGTCTTCAAAAGATGAGTCATTTGATATTAATGAACTTGTCGGATCTTCAGATACTTCGGATGTTGAGGAAAGCAGACTAGAATTGGATTTGGGATAAACTTTAGAGTGATGTTGTAGTTCGTGTGTTACAACAGTTTTTATTGCAGCCGTGACGGTATTTTGAAGAGAAGTTGATGACATGTATGTACGAGAATTGTCCCAAGACGACGGATTTGTGGATAATGCGTACCAAGTAGGTAGAGTAGCGCTGGAATTTTCCCAAGGTTGTAGAGTCGTCCTTATCGTTCTCTCAGTGAGTTTTTTCTTTGAGTCCCATGGAGTCTGCTTCTGCAGTGGTCTTTTTTGCTGTTTGATCATCTCGGGTGTTTTTTTCAAAACCTTCAAAGCATCTGCCGGCGTTGATTTCTTCGTTATTTTCTGTATCATGTCCTTTCTTCGTGGCTGACTTTTCTCATCACCTTTATTCACTTTTATTCGCGATTTCCGTTTTTTTGACGACGCATTTTGCAGCTGTTTCTTACATCGTGCATCACCGGTTGCGTCTTCGCACGACCTCTTGGACATCGAAGAGCCATCACTGTTTCTCGATGTGTCTAACGTTACAGCTGAGGTCCCACAAGAGCTACCACGCCATTCATTTCCTTTGCATCTAGAGGGGGCTCTCTTTTTCTTCCTTCGTTTCTCTTCTTTCTTACATTTTGAATTTCCTCTCACATTTTCCTTGAGTCCTGGCAAAGTATAACAAAATTTCTGTTGAAGACTGAATTCATGCCGTACATTACGGGCGTGTCGAATCTTCTCCTGATTTTGAAGTTTTCCCTCTATATATATTCGGAGTGCAGTCATCTGTTTCAATGGCGCTGTCATGGTTAATGCTCTCGCGTAATTAATACGTTTTCCGAAATTACTGTTGTGCACTTTGAGTTTCCGCGATTGTCCGAAACGGTCTAAGGCAATTAATAAGTTTTTATGAGCCCCAGACCCTGACATCGAGGAGTAATAATTGTAACCATTGGTCAAGATATTTTCTTTGAAGATACAGTTCTCCGTCACGTTACTCTGAAATTAAAAAAACAACCTATTAATTCTTATTTCCGATTGAGTATCATGCGATAGAAATGTGCGTAGACAACTCGTAAATTTGTTCAGTCACATTAGTTATTTGCCTGTTTGTGTGTTTACAAGAACATGTGTGGCGACATTTTCTCATTCACAAAAATATTATCGATAAATTTCTCCCACTCCATTGACAGTATAGAGTTCAATATTGACGTTGTGCCATTATAATAGTTTCATACTGCTCCCAATATATACATCCATGTTTGCGAAAAAAGGAGATATTATTTAGATGTCATTGCATTTTTTGTTTTATAACTAACAAGCACATAATGTATGCATAATGCTCAAACGCAAACGCACCATCATTTGCAATGTTCAATAACATTTGCCTAATCGAATCAAGAAAATCGATTTTGTTATTAGATAGTCTACATGTGCAATATCACGATGAGGGTGTATTCGTGACCATAAATAGATTTCAATTAAGTTTAAAATTTGGTACATGTGCAATAATGTGCAATCAATATGAGCTCCCTTGATAATTTATACGCAAACCTTAACGAGAGCCGAACGCCGCCATCTGATTTCTTTGTATGGTCCTTTTTCTTTGCTTCCATTCACATGTATATACGTAAATATGAGATGGAGCATTGAGCGCGTGTAGTAGATGATTGCATTGGCAGTGAGATCAGTATTTCAGGCGGCTGTAACTTTTATCGGTTATGATTTACTGTCGAATATATATTCACGCAATTTTCTTGATGTTGAAATTAGATGCTCGGGAAAGTGATGCTGAAAGTTGAGCATGATCAAGAGCCACAAAAAATCTCGTCCAAAACCAGTCTGACAAATTCGCAATAGCGTTTAACAATAGGTTTCCAATAAATTTCATGTTTAACGTGACGTTGAAATTGTTGTACCAAATTTAGGAAGTATATATTGGATATGTTTGAAGTGTTAACAGGCAAATGTCAAGAGTCATTTTTATTTCGGGTGATGCAAAACGATTTGAGATTGTAAATTCACTAAATTATGATGTCGTAGCGGTGTCTCAAAGACTCAGTCCAGTTGTATTTCATCGTTTTTGTCTTTCTTCATAGTTCCAGTTCAGTTCTATGTGACCACATAATATATAGTGTTTGTTAATAATTTTTTTTTGGTTGTGCTGCGAGATGAGTCTGATTATTAACACTCTCCTCGATTTTTCCACTCAAATTCTATCCATCAAATATATATTTCACATTTTTGTTCAATGAAAATAAACGTTCTCCCTTTTCATCCAATGAGATATTGAAGCATTTGCTGATCCCCATTTTTCTTATGCTTCGTCTCATCGTGTCGTGGAGCAAATCCGATCATTTTCGGAGTCTGTAAGCAATTTATTATGCCTCTATTATACGACTTCTTGTTCATTGGAGTATTGAGATTCTTCCATATCAATAATATACGCAATATCATACTTATTGTGAGCAGTAGTGAATCACTATAATGTGAATGATTTGATAGTACTACAAAATCTCCAATCATTTTCACTTTGAATAGTTTTGAGTTAATGCGGTCCCATTTAATTATTCAGGCAATTCTACGAAAACTACAATTGTCCTGACAACAACGATTTTTTATTGTCCCAGGTGAGCACGAATCTGATTCTTTTTCATGAAATGTAGAATTGCAAATGTTGGGAATAACATGAACTTGATTTCATCAGCATGCGATCGGGTATGTGATAATGACATTCTATAACAGAGTTTTTATTGTCGCGATAGCGACGATATTTTTTCAAACTCGTGACCCTCGATCGCATGTTCATACAATTCTTTCAACACTATCAACATTAACTCAACATCGCTGGCTAAGATTTATCGTCACATGAGGCATGGCGCTTGTGAACGTACTGAGTATCATTCAGTATTTATGTACATTAGGGCTAAATCAACGGCAAGTTCACAATTGTGTAGGTGGACTTGAAATTAAATATGATAGTTGGGTTAATGCGTGGGAATAATTCAAGATAGTTATATGGATGATCAAATCATTATCTTTTTTTTATCTTTTGAATCGACATATCTATTGCGCTATGAGAAATATTATCGAGAAACTTCATTTTTGCCTCGCATGGGTAACGCTGGTGCGAACATATTGCATTTAATTGGAAATCATGCAATCTACGTGACTAAATTCTGACAGTTGAAATAGATATTAATGACAAATGGGTATCTATGGACTGGCGGTGATCCGTTCATTCGACATCTTATTCACATGTTCACTCTCGGATATGTGAGCATTAGCTATGAAAGAAAAAAAAAACAATTTCATATACATTGGAGAAAACGCATACCTGCGGATCGTGACCATTGTATAATTATTCTATTGATATGCTGATGAA
This sequence comes from Meteorus sp. PSUC_FEM 10030008, assembly GCA_018881525.1. NCBI lineage: Eukaryota > Metazoa > Arthropoda > Insecta > Hymenoptera > Braconidae > Meteorus > Meteorus sp. PSUC_FEM 10030008. Next base: position 19,573 of record JABMBR010000119.1, read on the forward strand.
AATTGTATGACTCTCTGCAGCTATCAGTTGTTCCAATACATCATTAAAATATATAACACAGGTGTGGATTGATATATTCGGGCGCAAGATAATCTGTAAATTGTTTGCGCTCAATCACAAATATGATGATGCCAAATGATTCATCGGCACGATAATTCAGAGTTTTCTCATAAATTTTGTAATCACATTGATATTGAAGAATAAATTTTGTAATCACATTGATATTGAAGAATAAAGTTTGTCAGTGGAAGATGGTTGGGGTATCGAAAAATGCGCGCTCCTATAGATACACGAGTATTTTCTGCCGGATAAGTACTTGGATACCTTGCGTATGGATATCCAACTGTATATAGTTGAGCAACAGCAATGCGACGAGTAAAGATGAATCCAGATGCACAGTGGTGGGTTACCGGTTCGCCTCGAGAGACGTTCATGGATAATCAGGGACCCGCGTGAGCGGATGTAGCGATAACCCATGTAAACCTGCTTTCAAGAAAAACTCTGAAGACTTTTTTGCCACACTCGCGGCAAGGGGCACTTGTGAGCTCAACATTTCACTACATTTATGTATATGTACTTCACTGAGCTCGTGCATCTATACTCCACATACAAATTCAGAAAGGGGGTTGAGCAGTTCAGTTGCTTGTGATGCAGCTGTCCTAGCTACACTCACATTTTGTGCATACTTTTGAGGTAGAAGCAGATTCAGCTGATGTGCTTGAGATGAAATTTTGAAAATCGTGTTGAATCTCCTCATAGTTCAACTATTATCAATCATTGTTCGTTGATTCCCATTTGATTGTTACGATGTTTAGTTTCTTTTGCGCGAGTCTTCTCAGTAATTATACTGCATGCACGTATTAGTAGAACGAGGGCTGCGCGCGGGCAGATATTTAAATCATGAAGAGAAGGCGTGAAACACGATTTCTCGTCAAACCGGCGTGCGCAAGTGCACGCGAACGCGCGTGCCTGGCGTCTGCTCTGTATAAATGAGCGTATATAGCGTTTGCTCTCTCGCGGTGGTGTGCGCGCGCGGTGTGGCCTAGCATGGAATTTCCTTCAGGGCGTTATGCAAGCAGTGGAGCTGCTTCTTCGCCGCTGCAAAATAAGAGCAAGCTCAATACAACGAGTGAACAGTAGCGCAGCACAAACACCATCTGTTAGATCGTCCCTTTCACTCGCTTATTCTTTCGTATTCATTTCACGCATCGTTTTTTTCAGAACTGCCATAATCTGCGCTGTAAGTACTCGACATGTCTTGCGCTGTGACAACAAAAACATCCAGATGGTTTTATCGTTTATGATTTTACATTTTTTTCGCATTTTCGTTTTATTAAATTATCTTTTCTATCCTTTCACCACTTGGATATACAATCGTGACGATTTTTTTGACCCTCGTAATGTACTTATTTTTAATGTAGAGAAAAAAATTTGAACCTCATATCAACGATCGCTATGACCAAAAGTGCGAGCGTGGATGTCGTACCATTATTTATTGAAATTGATTTTTTAATGAATATGAATACTCACAGAGCCATAAAGGAGACCACAAGAATCCATGCAAAGATAGAGGCATGTTGCCGATGCTTTGATTTGTAATTGTGCAGTTGCCACGGTAATCCTTTGTAGTATCGCTGAAATAAATGAGAACAAATATTACATGTTGATTTCTAGAACATGTAAGACAATGCCATCAATTGTTTGCATATGTAATTGAGGGGATATAATGATGATGGAAACGAATGTGAGATTTATGTATGCGCATCCCTAAAAATGTCAGAAAACGTCAATGGTCATTTGATGACGAGTCATTATCGCACGTTCTGCATGAGTAGGAGTTAACGACCTCCGTTGTTAACGAACGCGCACTCGTCTAATTACTCTTAGGTTCATTCACTCATAAAAATTCATTGTAGTTTGCTACAGCAGTGATGTCTACGTCAAATTTTTATCCTTATACAGTTGTGAAGAATTGTAAATGAACGAACTGAATGTGGATATGACAGGCTAGTAAACTGTCTCACATAAGTGTAAGCCTCCATTTAGTTGAGCATATATCTATTTGACATTATTTATTATGGCAATATGTGGAGATTGAGATATGTTTGATTGTGCCAATTTATTGGGAGAATAGGACTCATATGGAATTGCAGTGGAGTGATGGTGCGATGTTTGTCAATACAATCGCACACATTCACTAAATAATTGGATGAGTTAATTTTTTTTTTTTTTTTCGTGTTTCATCAAAAATTTATTGCCAGACTATGATTGGAGTTGATTCAATTAGAGCTGTCACTTTGTTGCTCTTAACAGATAAGAGATGGGATAATTTAGAGCAAGGTATATATGAAAAGAGCGAGTGTCGCCAGAAGGCCACTAACCTGAGGGTTATGTCACACGGGCGGGACGGCTTTTCCCTCACGGCATAACCGAAATAGAAACCCGTTGTCGTACACACGTGCTATTTGTGGTGATATGAAACCTATACACACTCATCCTTGCGAAGTTACGTTGTTTTAGGGTTCAATTGGCACAGTTCGCACACATTTATATCCGTACCCAATACTTCTTGGCCCACAAATGCCGCCTTTTTTTCTCTTGTGATTTTTGTCGTAATCTACAGCTGATTTCACACTACCTATATCTTCACATAACCAAGTTTCATGAATAATCCCATCAACTGTACATTCACCTTTTTTTCACCACCACCAACCGAGCATTTAACCAAATTCACCGTATGAATTATCGAATAGTTCGTAAGTTATTCCAAATGGCAAAAGGTTGCGGCTTCAAATTTTTTATTTTCACGTGTGTGTACCTTCGTGAATATTTTTATCTCAGTTTCACTGTTGGTATTGCGAAAGACCTGATATGTTAATGATGCTCGAAAATTCTTGGCAAATTCGTAAACTGCCTGTTTCTCCTGGGTCTACGCATACTTCATCGACTTTCATATAAAGATTCAGGACATCTTATTCTGCCTTTATTTCTCGTTTTTCAAAAGAAAATTGAATGTACGGTTATAGTGCTCAGCGTGGCGTCAAAACTCCACTTGAATGGAAAAAAATTGAAGATAAAAGAAGAAAGATTGGGAGAAAAATAGACGAAAAAAAAAGAGGGACGGTTTAAAGGAGGCTTGAGATTTTACTTGGAGAACGCGGGGCGCAATAAACGCTGATTTAGAGGACGCATCAGTGTCGTTTATGTGAGACATGGCGATGCTGAATATTTGTTTGTGAATAAGTAGTACCTAAAGGGCCTTTGCAATATCCATATGAGATATGCCCCGAAGTTTACACAGTGTGATGCTAAAATAAAAAAAAAACACTGTGAATAATATTCGAAAGAATATAGAGGTTATTTCAAATATGTGTGTACTGTTGGTGGCTGAAAAGGTGCTCCTTCATCCCCATAAATCATAATTAAAAAATTATAATCTCAATAGGAAAATGTATATATTAAGTTGTGAAAAATTCTTATGGTAGCATTTGGAAAGTATTTCATTGTTAGGGTAAAAAAATGGATATTTCGTGTAGCGAGGTGAGAAGCTTATAATTAAATATGATCATACGTTATGACTGATGACAGAAGAAACTAATATATTACAATTAATCGGTCATTATTGACCAATTTTTTTCAATGATAACAACGACTGTGTTAGATCCCACTGTGATACTTTCATTCTAATGTTAATATTCGGTGCTTGGCAAGTTATCATTCTCACTGCGTGATGTAGCCCAGCTACGAGCGATGTGATTAATTATGAATGAATCCGATCGAAATACGCCCTGGTGTGAAATTTTAATGGCCACCAGCGTTGATATGTATTCATTATATTATTTCTATTATTTGGCTTGTGAATTCGATAATTATGCACGTTAGTGCAGCAATTTATTGTCTTATTCAAATCGTTCAACATCTAATTTGTGCAAATTGTTTTTGATATATATGATGTACATCACGTATTACGTCCTCGATCAACCTCGTTATTCTGGTGCGTGTAACACTATATTTTGGATTGATTTGAATTTTTGCATAACGTTGAGCGATATTATTATCGTAAACAGCAACGGTGAAATTGTCGGAACAAGTTGAACGATACATCACTCATCAACACAGTTTGATTTCGGGCGTCCCACAGAATACACCAATGAGTTTTATGAGTGGATATACGTTTTATGATTTCATATATGTATCATTGGGCGTCAACCTATTGACACTCACAGAATTTCTTGAATTCCATCTCAATTAAATCGGTTTTAGTCGTGACAGATTTTATTATGGAGGTGATACTAAGTAGTATTGTGGTGAATAACCTTGGCGCAAATTTTCCGGAAGGACTTGACTTTGTTGGTTTTCAATTTTAATTTTATAATGATCGTACAGATAACGATTCATTTACAAGAATATATTTCATCATGCGATCAATGAAGCTCTTTTCCTATTGAATTCAATATTGAATCCATGATATTTCAATTTCATCAAAAATCAACGAGCATTGATGATGAATGAACTCATTATCGACGATATCAAAATATTTACTACCGATACGCATCTATGTAGAACTAACTTCCTTGTGAATTTCGGCTACAATTCGATAGTGAGTTATATAATATAGTTTTTTCAATGGGATAGCCTTTCGAATTTTTAAAGTTCAATAAAACCATATTGTGGTCAAGACTGCGGTTGATTCAAATTTCACAATAATAATCGCATACATTGCAAGATAGAGCCAAGATATACTATCTTGTCCATGGTCATTTCATACATGATATGATGATACAAAATACATATTGTTTGTTTTCAATCATTTCACAGGCATAATTGAGGAATGATCGTATGGATGTATCCACGACATGAACATTCTATAACGTATCGTTTTGAAAAGTTGCTCAATGTACTGAACGGATGTATCCATCCTATTTTACATAATTTCCCCGATGAAATACAATATAATTTCGAAAGAATCATAAGACTTGTTATTCAATAACATCACTATACTCATACTCCTTTGATAATTGAGATGAAAATGCAATGCGCCCTTTTACAGTGCCTTCAGGGGATATCACGAATGTTAGCAGTTGCTCACTCGATATATTTTGTTTCCACTAAACTTTTCGAAGGAATGTGACATGTAAACGGATGATTTTTTTATATGGATGTCGGACGATAATCTACGTGGGTGGGACACAACTCATTCTGGGTGATCTCTTAAATAATAAGGATTCAGAAAGAACATGAAAATTTATGTGCATTAGTAAAAAACTTATCAGAAGTATGTAAATTGGATTGTCTGCGTGGGCATCGTGTGAATCTAAACAGGTACGGACAAAAAAAAAGAAGAACAACAGGCGCCAGTATTATTAATATGAAATAGGTACCGTCTTGATGGGGTAGACAACTTAATCGTTGTAACGAACGGACGCCAGGTCCATGATGTGGATCCATATTGGGTTCTGACATTCTAGTCGCTCGTAACTATCTCCCATGATTTATATCCAATGTATTTATTGTGAGCATCACTTTGAAAAAAAATGAGTGAAAGAGAAAGTGCCAAATGAAAAATAATTGGGTCAGTTTTTGGGGTTAACGGCGAGCGATGAATCGCCACGTGGCTACAGAATTAAATGTATTTCAGTGTAGTGAGTATGAATATTCATCTAATAAGAAGCTTCGAAGATTGTATTTTATTTATCGAGTCGTGGGACTTTGATAGGCGATGTGGGACCAAAAATCATTTTGTAGGATAAATAGAATGTGCATTCTCAACAATTATATATACCCGAGGGGTATTCATGATAATAACTATGGTTACGTGCCATATGTTATCATAGACAGACATATTAATGAATTGTGAAGTGATTGAAAATGTTCAGGTAAAAAATGGCATGGCAATGGAATATATGACGACATGGAGTATTTTATGGACTCATACTCGAATAATTTTGAAGCAAACAATTGACGAAAGTTTTTCTGTCTCATTTTTTATGATGAAATTTTCAATCACACATTTAGTTCTTATACAACATGTATAAAGAGTAGTTAATTGTTCGACCTTAGTTATTTTCGAAGCGTGTGGAATTCTGAACTCGCACGCTACATTCATATAGAGACTATATATTTACTCAGCTCTTTTACCATTACGCCAGTGGAAGACCCAAGCATATTTTGAACGGAGATTTCCTTCCAAGTATCCATAAAACAAGCACTTAGCGTATTTTCATTAAACGCAAGTTGAGGATTTAATGATCCAAGTGTATATTTTCTGATGCACGCGTCATAATCGTTCCTCTTCTTCTTCTACTTCTTCTTCTTCTTCTTCTTCTTCTTCTTCTTCTTCTTCTTCTTCTTCCTCTTCGTCCCCTGGAGTGGGCTGATGGGCAAGTTTATTAAATATTTCGAGGAAAAGAAAAGAAAATAGCGCTGCAAGCGTTTTTGTTGGGGTTTTAGGGTGGAATGAGTATAAAAAGCTATATTATCAAGTTGCGTCTATTCATGGTGACAACAATATAAGAATATAGCGTCGAAAAATAAAAGTAAATGAATGGCATAGCGAGGAAACTTCTACCGCGAGGTTTGTAATTACTGTCAATAACAAGTAGAGTATTATCACTGAATTATTGACACACGTTCCATTCACTATCTTCATCTTGATTAAATGTAAGTATATTTCCATAAAATATATCGTATGATTTCTATTGAACGTACTTATAAACGCCAGTTATTTCAAACACCAACAACTATACATGACAGTTCAATGAAACAATTTGATAGTTGATTTTTTCATACACAGTGCTATTATGTACGGAATGTAGAATAATTCAAGTGTTATTTATTCACGAACTCGTGGTAATGATAGAGTATAAATAAAATCAGTGAATAATGTATTGGACTAAAGCAATCCATATGTTATCATCATGGCTGATTACTCCAAGCGAAATCGGATTATTTTTGTAGCTTTTTATCTCAATTCGTATGAAGTTCATTATTACTCATACAGCATCGACGTCTTCTCAGAATTCTTTCATCATACGCAAAAGCGATTTTAGTGCATCACATGAGTTCAAAGCCATTCATGGGATTTTGGTTAAACCCTCATACATGTATCCTGCGGTACGTAATACCATGACTTACGATGCAGTGTTATACTCGCCCTGGATTCAGGTATCACACAGAATGGGTGTTTATCAAAGATACGCATGGCGTTTCGCCCATATTATCATTATATTTTTTGTCATATGGGTATTAGAAACGGATTATTGACCAGGATTAATCCAAACGTGGTTTATAATGGAAAATATAGGGATCTCCTTGATCCACATATTCATGCTGACATTGTAAGAACGAACAACGACAATTCAAATAATGAATTATCTGCGTTCCATTTCACGATGGGATGTGAAAAATTTGTTTTCAGCACTGGAATAGACCATGTTTTGGGAAAAATTTGTTCGGGTGAATTTATACTCAACCGAATAACTCAAATATTGGAGCTTGTCATAGGTGAGAGTTTGCGATAGTCCACTTGTGTGATTCATATGAGTCGAAAGTTACTATTTCATTCGAGCACTTGTTTCGGTGACATTCACTACTTCATATTGCGTTGCTCATTTATGTTTTACCATTCATAGTTTATATATCATGTACGATTGATCATCGGTCGATTCCACACTTGTCGTTCGTAGAACTTTCGTACAGTTGGCACTGTAGATTCGCACCATTTGAATAAAATACTGTTGGGTATTACGAACACGGAAATGACGACGAGCAAGTTTTATTGTGGTCTTGATTAGTTGCTGCCTGAGTTGACATTTCCGTTTTAGAGTGAGATCTTACAATTCAGCATCATTGCCATGTTATCGACTCGCGATTTTGGATGCAGAAATACCTGACAATAATGCGAACAGAATGGCATTCATTTACGAAACGAAAAAACAGTTCAACATAGTTATGATGTTATTATACGAGAATAATTTGTGAATTGGGATATTCATTAGAGAAAAAGTAAAAAACTCTAGTAGCAATGTGACTCAGTTGCTATATATAAGTTTGGTCTATCTTTGTTAGGTACGTCCGGGATATTTCAATTACAACGCGTTAGGCTAATCAACGTTATATCATAGACAGAGCGATGGGTTTCTGTGGGTGCAAATATGAGCAAAATATTGACGAGTTATTCGGTAAATTGTAATCACTGATCATGTTAATTGACACGAATGTATATTGCGTAAGAAAATTGACAGCGTATGGGTTTTTTATAAATAGAATGATTTTGGGAGCGATCATCCCCGAATGGAAATATGACGAGTTTCATGAATGTAAAAATCGATGGTTTTTTGAAATTTTGTGTATGAATAATTATATCGTCACATGGAAGATTTGTTGGTAAATGTATATATATAAGTTGTCTTCTACACTAGCCGTTGTAAATATTTCAAGGTTAATGTGTACATAAATTGCGAATCAACTTCAACGTTTCGACGATTGAGGTAGGTTATTATACAAGCACAGTACAGAACATTGTCACATACTCGATTCGTGAGCATAATTGTGTGCCGTGTTAGTCGCCCACGCTGCGAAATACATTCACACATTTATAATCCACATCTCTGTCGTTGGATTGATATATACCCTGTAATGTTAGTAATGTAGTGTTTCGCGTAGTGTTTTCACCTACTATTTCATTCACCCTGCTACATACATAATTTTGATATAACGCGTTAGCTATTTCGTGTGAATATCACGCTTTATTATTTATGTAATGTTTGCTGACCTAATGAAGGAGACTGGTGGTGCAATGTTGAATCAGAAGAGCAGCATATCCATATATAAATGTATATGAGTTCATGAGTGCATTCGTCGGATAATAAAATTCGCCAAATTGACATATATATTACGGCGTGAGCATGTATAATTTGTTCTGCTGTTTCGTCTATTCGCAGTTGAATTAAAAATTCATATAATTTTAATTACAATATTGAATTTCATTTTCACTGGGTAGCTCTTTTGAAACAAGTTATACCGAGACTGGTACTTGCGTGATCAGGTATAATCCACAGATCGATTGTTGCAAACGAACTCAGTAACATGAGTAGATGTATAAGAGGAGGTGCGCGAAAGGAAACTTGCAGGAGGAGCGGCACGATGAATGCAGTCTAGATATACGTGATGCGTCCGTTCCATGCCCATAACCTCTTGAACTATCCGCAGAGTTCCGGCTTTGGTTAATTGTGCGTTATAATGCCCGGTTGTCCGAGCCCATATATATATATGCCAGGCGTCTACAAATGTGTGTTTTATGTGTGTGCGTGTGCGCATGCATACTTCTGTGCATTCGGAAAGGTGTGTGTGGTGTATTAATGGGCAGTCACAGTTCACTTTGGAGACGTTTAAACACAAAGTATGTTGAATAAATTCATGTCATTATTCATGTTGTTATTGAAATTCAGGAATATTGTGAAAGATATTGTATGCCAAAGTTCCCTCTTCTCTTTCATCCACGCCAATACAGTTTTGGATTCTTATCTCGTTATAGTGTATGGTAACGATAAGTCAGTAAACTCAGGAAAGCATGCAAGACTCTCTTTACACTTGATCGAAATCGACTACATTCCACTGGTGAGTACGTTAATCATTATTGTGGAATATATCGTTTTTTAGTCAAGTCGGCAACAGTGTTTGATGTCTATCAGGTGCATGATCTTGAGACGTATATATGAAACAAAATGAGTGGACAGATGGGAAGTTGTGGCAATAATTCTCGAATGGAAGGATATCGGAATGAAGAAGTGCATTCAGATACGTAATAGTCCATAGTTGGCGAGATTCCATGATGATTGATTCGACGCGATGCTGTCGCCGCCACCGTGCCCGCACGCAATGTCCAACTCTAATTATCTGTTGGGAGGAGAGGTTGAAATTGAAGTAGTCACACTATTCTGGTATTGCTCGTTACTTGATATCCCTTGGACATCCCTTCTAATTCGTCCAGTTGATGTGAAAGTTTTGTGCGTAGTCTTCATTACTATTGACTGATGAATATTCAGTTTGTGAAAAGATAATGAGAGCTCTTAACACGTGGAATTCGATATTTATATCATATTTGAATTTGACTATAGCATCTGTTTCATGACAATTTATCATCATAGCCACAGTGGCCAAATGATGAAACGCTAAATATTTCATATCATATGTGGTGGTTGAAACGATATTGCTATCATTTCCAGTTATACGTAGGGTACGAATCGAGATTGACGCAGCTCTTCCAGACACCATATTCATATTGTTGTCTTTCGACGATTTCAATCGATAAAATCAGCCATGCACCTGAACTCAATAGCATTTATGACCACGAATTCACACTTGATATTCTCTTCAGATAATACTTACTAAAAAAAAATTGATTATATTAAAAAATCGAGAGGAGATAAATATTTGTATATATTATGTTAACGATTTTTTCTTGAAATTAACTTTCCAACATCAATGCGTGGATATCGAAGAAGTGAGGGCACATGAACTGAGAGTAACGGAGTGCGATGCAACGGTTAGCATGGACCAGTTAATAGATGAGAAGACACGTAGAAGTGGAGTATTCTTGGATCAGAGTAAGAATACAAGAATAAACATTTGTTGTCAATTTCACTGATTCAATAGTGGAAAATGACGTAGTCGACAATTAGTCCGATCACAAACAACGACAAAATTGGGATTAAATATTTTGAATTGATTATTTTTGTTCGCTGAATTGAATGAATGAAATTATTCTGATACTCACTGTAAATCGAATTGTCATTGTCAGTTCCATTAACCGTGCCATCTGGTAGAATTTGTAGATATCGATTCCTAATAAACATCTGTATCCATCTTGAAGTTCCACTTACGTGGGACAAATTGGCTGATCTCTCTGATCTGTTTGTAGCCTCTAATGAATTGATTGGTGCAGCCCATGTTGGCGCGCAAAATATAGTTCCTAAAGTCACAACCCCTGAAACGCTTGATCGTGTCACACTCGAATGTCCGAAAACGAGAAGGAGTAACAGTAACACAAACTGAAAATACGATCCTCTTTTAGAGTTATTCAATTGTTCTCCCTCCCATTTATGAATTGCAGTGGAATTTCGTTTAAATTTACATTTGATAACACTTTTGTCACTCTGGCCAACGAACCAATCACAATTAACTCGATGCTGCTGCTCTTCGGGATCACTCTCGTTCTTTATTTTGGTTTTCGATGGACAGAAGCATTGACTAGACACGACAGAAGAGTTTGGCAATCTATTAGGGATAGATTGATGGGGCTTAAGACGAATGCGCACATGCTTCGCAACATCATCATCTGGTTTTTCGGGGTCTAAAACGTTACATCCATCATTGATACAGTTTGGTGGATGGAGATATGTGACGCGGTGACCCAATATAACATTCACCTTGCTTGCCACCTCACAAATATTATCCATCGTAATAATAGCCTGCACATCCATAGTGATTCTATATAACCGAGATTTTCGTCTTTGAAATTTTTGTTCTCGCCATGCCTCACGTGATAATTTGTGCAATCGAGATTCGTGTCCATGATAACAGTGAAAATTTTCTGTAGCATGATCGTTTTTGTCCGATTCATTAGAGATCAATGTCGGACAATCGGGATAACAATGCAGCACCCTTGGCCTTCTTGCGTCAATCACTGCGGGCATGACGCTCTCATCCGAACTCTTTTTTCTTCTCACCTCCCTTGTTCTGTGTTGTCGTTATGAATTGATGGCGAGTTACTTTTTGTCTTATGACGAATGTTATCCTCAAGTACAAAACGCATTGAATTTGATTATATTAGCTTTTTCCATAAGACAGCAATGCTGTCTACACACAAACGTTCGTGCTTCGCGCTTACGATGATCTTGCATTCTCGCGGTCTTCTAATACGACTGTGTAAAATTTTTCTAATTGTATTGAATGTCAATTCACCGTGAATTTCAATGTTCAATTGCGTACGCTGTAGAAAATGATCAGGTCTCGCTGATTCAATCGTTTACATTGCCAATTGAGATTTATTATTTTTTTATCGTTTCAGACGATGAAACCGTACCGACGGTACGATTTTTCTTTGCAGTTTGTACAGTGTTCAACAATCCTGCATTGCTATGACCAGTTACTTTTGATGACCTCGCCTCCCTGTAGTACATACAGCTCGCGATACTTCTCGCAGTTTCCTCTTTTCGCTCTATCAATCGCAAGAAAGCACACGATCAACACGTCCCTTGTATCACCTTAACGGGTCTTCCCCCCCTTTCTCACCCCACTCTATCCCTTCTATTTCTTCTCAAAAACTCACACTCTCTTACACTCTCCTTTTAGCCCACCCCACCTTTTTTTTCACACACTCTGATATCGCTTGAAAGATATTGACTTAACTGCGATTATGATGAGCTGAAATTAGTTTTTTCATAGGTAAGATCACGTGGTGCGTCGCACAGTTTTGACAAAGAGCTAAACCTATCAACGATTCTGTCGATATTCACCATCACAGATTTTCATCACATCCAGCAATAACAATCACTATCATTATATATTCACAAATTGATTCATCACGATCCGCCTGTTCTGAAGAAAAAAAAAGAAAAAAAAATTGGTGTGTGTTATTTTCATGTTTGAGTGGGTTTCAAATTTGGAAGACAGGAAGATAGGAAGAAAAGCCGCGCATTAAGCTTCCGAAGACCATCGAGGATCCGTATGTCATACTTCTACGCGGGATAAATCAACAGAAAAATATGAAATACGGAAAACAAACAACATTTTTCATAGCGACGAGAAAAATTGAAATACGTATATAAGGGTAGGAGATGAATATAATATAATGCAGAGGGCTATTTTGTACGATGGAGGTCAGATGATGCCGGTGCGGCGTCCGAGAAACTACTGAACGAGTGTCGCGGTGCTCTTCTCCGGCTCGGTTCGGGCACTTGGTCGGTTCGCTCTCGTGTCGGGCCACATGGATACGCGCACAGACAGGTCACAAGAACACAGACACAAGCACAGTATACAGAAAGTCATATGAGGCGAGGAGGAGCAACAGCAGCAACTCTCTGCACTCAAGATCGACCGTGTGCCGACGCAACCGGGAGCATCAGCATCAACATCATCAGCAGGAGCCGAAGCTTCCACGCCACTATCCTTATTATCCACATGCAATGTATTTGCAGCGAAAATTTTAACAGGTATTTCAACTGACACCACCGAAAAACACACCGGGTAATCTGTCACGTAATTATGTCTCCATTGCATACTTGAGACAATTTGTAATGATATTGGAACGTAGATGCAGAAAGCGCACACATGAGTACAGAAGCTCCTCACATCGATCTATCTCAATTGCTTCATCTCAATAATTATTCAATTACATACTTATCTTCATCATGTGTTAATGTACTTTGGATACAATGCAACCATCAGGTGATGTCGCCTTCACGGCTGATTGATATGCGGTATCTTTTCTACTATGTTCTCTCGAGTGCACTATCAATCAATGATTTCTCCTCTGGAATTGGTGCTGCTCGTTCCCCCATCGTTATGCCTGCCAACATAATCAATAAAATTTTTTAACAATTTCAATATATTCTACCGAATGATATTCTTACTGACAAAAAAACACGCTCCAAACACCATTATTATTATTATTATTATTATTAT